>MU839140.1:10905-28509 GCA_030685235.1 Copromyces sp. CBS 386.78 | reverse complement strand
TGTAACCGCCCACCACAAATTTTTCCAACCCCCTCGCGAAAACCCAAACCCCCCCAGCCACCCCCACCCCCCCCCCAAAAAAAAAAAAAAAACACCCCCACCCCCCCCCCCCCCCCCCCCCCCCCTCCACCCCAACGGCACTTCATGTTTGTTTTTGTCTCCTGGGACTACTACACCGACCACCCACCAACTCAATACCTTAACATAATCCGAATCGCCTCCTCCACCAGGGGGCATTTCATTTTATTTCTTTACATACACTTCCACCACGCCTCCATCCCTCTTCCACGGATTAGAACAAAAAAAAAAAAAAAGGGTGCGTAATACAAAGATATCGCTAAAAAGATCAAGAAAGTGAACAACCAAGACGGGGTAGAGTAGCCACCTAGGGGAGGAAACCCCAGACAGTTAGGAACATAAGGTAGCCAGACGTCTACCGTACTACCTCGGCACCGTGCCTAAGTAAGACGCCGCCGCTGCTGCCGCTGCCCAGCACCAAACCAAACCAAGGAGACGGAACATGCCAACGGAACCACCGAGACGGGAGCGTCCAGGCCACCCCGACCACTCAGGCAAACAGGCAAACAGGGAGCAGGGAGGAGAACACCATCTCGTGTCAACTTTTACGAACGAACAAGACAATGAGTGGCTGAGAAGCCAGATGGAACTTGAACTCAGCCAGCAAGCCCAAACCAGGCATAAAATTCTTGTTGGCCTAGCGGCTAGAGACGGGAGTTTATCGCTATTTAAGGTACTGCTGCTAATACCCCTTACGACAATACCCCTTACGATCTCTACGACATTCGTACTACGTACGGCAAGTGCAAGTCTCAAAAGCAGGAAGCAGGAAGGACAATGACACGGCGGCGCTCCGAAGCATGTGGTCTAGCACGTTTTCTCAATTTAAATTCAACCGACCTCATGCACCTTGATGATCATTCTTGATGGCTCCCCGCCGACAGCTTTACTTTGAAGACGGGAACTAGAATAGATAGAGCGGTGAAGTCACGACGGGTTGCTGGTCGCTGCATGCATGTATTACATTACACATGTTTATTATTCTTTGTTCACTTTGGAATGGATACCATGTGCCTGTGATGGCGCGGTCGAAGGAGCTTTAGAATACAGATTTGTTTGGAGTTAATAGGGTATAGGTCCGTCTAGCTTGAAATTGAGAGAGATGGAACAGAACATGCGGGTAGAGGCGGGCTGGCTTTGTAACAGCTTGACATTTTACCATAGGTTGATGGATGTATGTATCTTTGTCTTTCTGTTTGTTTGTTGTGGAAATCATATCGAGAAATCGTGTTGTTGGGCGGTGATATGGCGGTTACATACATACGTCCAAGAGTCGTATCCCGCGGGGGAATTCAGGATTCAAGGACAATGGCGATGTAAATAAAGCTGGGAGATAGATAGGTACCTTAGGAGAAGACATCTGATAAAATGGCACGACATGGATCCCATCTCTGGACCTTCTTCTAATAAGCATAAAAGCAGATTCAGTAGCAAGCACGCTTCAAAAAACCAAATCTTTTTTTTCATTCCATTCCACTCCCATCCATCACCATCCTATTTTCAATTCAACATCCCGGCCCATACCTATCGTGAGCCATGCCATGGATTGCCCCATGCCCTTCTTTCATGCCCATCCATGCCCTTCTTTCATGAATAACCAACTATGCACATTTGTTCTATCGTTACAGCAACAACAACAACAACAACAACAAAGAAAAAGAAAAAAGGGATAAAAAGGAAATTACAGCCCCCCCTGCATCCAACCTACAGCCAACACCGTAACCATAACCACAACCACAACCACAACCACAACCACCCGCTTTTACCGCACAAACTGGTTCAAATCCTTGGACTCCTCAAACGTGACCTTGCCATCCTTTCCCACGCTCGCAATCCTCATCTTGACAGGCTTAGTCTCGCCTTCGCCTTCCTGCTGCTTGACGACCTCCTCCTCTTCCTTGTCGCCCTTCTCGCCCGCAGCAGCAACCTCCTCAATGACCTTGTCAGCAGGAGTCTTGGCCTCATCAGCAAAGTCCGCGCTGGTGTTCGCACTGTTCGCACTCGAAAAAGGAGCCTCGACAGGAGCAGGAGCAGCGGGCTTATCACCACCACCCGCTGTCTCAGCCACCAAAGGCTTCAGTTCCTTCTTCTTCTCTTCCAGGGCCTTGGCCTTGTCAATCCTGCCAGTTCCCAAAGCTTTACCGACTAGGCCGGCTTCCGTGTCGGCCATCTCGTTCATGTCGTCGCGGGTCAGGACATCGGAAACGCGCACGGCGCGGCTGGACATCAAAATGTTGGTCGGGCCACGGAACTGGAGGAACAGGCGATCGCCCCAGATTGTTCTCCTCGTCGCTGTGCGCAGGCTGTACAAGATTCTGGCCAGGGTGGTGTACAGCTTTGTATCTCTCATATTGGCAAAAAATTCCGAGACCTTGGTGGGCACGAGGCGGCCGGCTGCGTGGGAAATGGAGTCCGGGATGGCAGGCAACTGTAGATTGAGGCGGGTGCTTCTAAACCGGAAGGGCAAGGGCGGTTTGCGCGTTACGGAATAGGCCACGACGTGGGAAGGGTGCAGGGTTAGCTCCTCGCCTTCTCCCAACGTCAACTCGTAGATTTGACCGGGGGCTGCGAGCGCCACCAGGCCACGGCCGGTAACGTGCGTAGCGCCCCAGTTGGCGGGAGCCAGACCCTGTTGAATCCGTGGCGAAAGACGGAGGGTATGGCCCGTCCATGCCAACAGGGCGTTCCGCTGAGCAACCATGTAGTCCGTCGTTCCGTCCAGATGGAGCACCGAGAAGGAAGTGTTGGGCGAGGAAGTGCCTATTAGCGCGGTGATGGGGGTCGTTGAGCTAATACGCTGGTAGAGAAAGGGGACGCCCAAAAGCGCGCGAGGGAGGGGAGAGAGGAGGGAGAGTGTTGATTGGGCGTTTTCGACGCGGCCGGTGACGGAGACGAGGGTGCCGCGGCGGGTGTAGAGGCGCTGGGAAGCCGACAAGGTGACGGAGAGGAGGGAGGAGGGAGAGCCGATTACTTCGAAGCGGGCGTCGGCTGGGTCACGAGTGCTGCCGGGCAGGGCGTCGAAGATGTCGGGCGTGGGACGGGAGTCGGTGGTGGGCTTGGCGCTGATTTGGATGCCCCTCCTGCTGGCGAGGGTGAGGTGTTGACATTGTCGGCAGACGAAGAAGTTGTTTGTGAAGAGAGGTGTCGTCGAGGATCTAGTCAGTCGCGCAGTCCGCGCCGCCCTGACCAGGGGAGACTGGCCGCGCATTGTGTGTTGGATTTCGCAATAGAAGGAAGGGGACCCGGGTCAGGTTCGGAGATGGGACCCGGGGGTGAGGTGGTCGAGGTCGGGGTCGGGGTGCGGAGGTGGGAAAGTTGGAGTTGAGAACTGAGGCAGTAAACGAAAGATTGAAACAGGTCCCGTACAAGAAACAAAGCAATGACGCCAGGACTGCAATTGGAATTTCCAGGCCAACACGCAGAGCCCGGGACACGGACCACCCTTCCTGGCCCGAGAAATTCCATGCAAGGTAGCCGCTATCGATAAGCCCTTTTGGGACGGAAGTGTGCACTGACCACCTAGCTCTTGACGGTTCCTGCCTGCCGTCGGCTTTCTTGGGATCTGCTGCAGCCTGCAACCACTGTAAAAACTCGGCAGCAACAACAACTCAACAGCGATCACAGCAGCTGCACCCCACAACTGCCCACAGTTAGTGCAGCACCATTGCATTGCAGTGTCTCACTAGCGATACAAAGCCACTGAGAGTCGTTGATTGTGGTGCGTTGTTCCCCCCCCCGGTTCCCGTTGCTCGGTTAACTGTGCCCCTGTTGGCCTATCCCGACTCCATCAACACACACACACTTGGTCAAGGTCCCTTGCTGCGACGGCGACGTGCTGCTCCGTGCATTCGTGCAGAACTCTACACCAATTGGTATTCGGGATTCATTGTCACTTGTTCACCCCCTCACTTGGAACCCTGTCTTTTGTTGACCATTTGTTGACCGTCTCCTTTTTAATTCCACTCTTCCCGTCGACTCGTTACTGGTCACTGGGGTCGCTTTTGAGGCGCAAAGGCGGAGAGGAGAGGAGAGAGACGGGAGGCCATTGCCCAACCCCATCCTTTTTCCAACTTTGCTTTTTCCACTTCCCATTCACTTTACAAACCATTGGGGTCCCCCATCCCATATCCCATATCCCATCCCCATTCACTATTCCTACCTTATTTATCCTCTTTTATGGTGTTTGATGTATCCTTCTCGGGAGCCGTCCTGTTTTTCTTGTCCCATTTCCTAACCCACCCACTCCTCCCCTTCACAACTTCCCCCCCTTTTTTCTTCACGCGCGTCCAATTTTTTTTTTTTTTTTTCTAATCGCGACACACTGACGGATTGGATCCATCCAACCACCGGTCGTCGACAACCGAACCATGTCCGTTCGTGTCGTCGCCAGGATACGTCCGCTGCTTTCCAAAGAGCTGGACAAGGATGTCATTGTACGCGCCGCCAGCACCGACGAGGGAAAGCCCACCACGGTAGTCAAGATCCCCAACCCAAAGAACGAAACCGAAGAGTTCTCGTACATCTTCAACAGTGTCTACGACCAATCATGCACCCAGGAGGATCTCTTCAATGCCGAAGGTAGGCATCATCATCTTCACCGACTGGGAGGATTGCCCATCACTGACACAATAACATCCACAGTATACCCTCACATCAAGGCCCTCTTCCAAGGCCTGGACGTAACAATATTCGCGTATGGCGTTACCGGCACAGGCAAGACGCACACCATGCGTGGTGGCATGAAGATGGCCGACCGCGGTCTCATCCCCCGACTACTAAGCAATGTCTTCCGACGCGGCAAGAAGATCGAAAACGACTCCAACGGCGAGACCGTAGTCGACGTCCACCTCTCGTACTACGAAATCTACAACGACAAGGTATACGACCTGCTCGAGCCGCCCGAGGTGCGCACCCCGATGGGCCTGCCCCTACGAGAAAAGGAAGGGAAGACCTTCGTGGTCGGGCTGACGGAACGGCCCTGCGACGACGTCAAAGATTTCGAGCGCCTCTACGTCGAAGCCAACAACAACCGCGTCACGGCCTCCACCAAGCTCAACGCCCACAGCTCCCGCAGCCACGCCATCCTTCGCGTCAAAGTCACGCAAACAACGGGGGACATGGTGTTGGAAAGCACAGCCTCGGCCATCGATCTGGCTGGCTCCGAAGATAACCGAAGGACCGACAACAACAAGGACCGTATGATCGAGTCAGCAGCCATCAACAAGTCCCTGTTCGTCCTCTCGCAATGCATCGACGCCATCTCCCGCGGCGACAAGCGCATCCCCTACCGCGAATCCAAAATGACGCGCATCTTGAGTCTGGGCCAGAACAACGGCATCACCATCATGATCCTCAACCTCGCGCCTATGCGGTCCTACCACCTCGACACCTTGTCCAGTCTCAACGTGTCGTCCCGCGCCAAGCGCATCGAAGTCCGCGAGATCGAAAACGAAGTCGTATACAAGCAGCCGCACCGCTCGCACTCCTCCACTTCCTTCTCCGGTCTAACCAACGGCGTCCTGGCCCCTCGCCAGCCATTGCGTCCCATCGGCTTGGGGACGCAGAACTCGTACACCGGCAGTGCCCCCGCACTAGCCCGCTCTAGCACCGACCGCGCTGCTGCTTCGGGGGCAGTCATTGAAAAAGCCGAAACGAAGCCGTCAAAGCTATTCAACGTGTACACCGACCGCGCGTCCGCACATAAAGCCACGGCCTCGGTGGGCGGGACCACCACCCGATTTGGAGCAGGTCCTCCACAAGCCAACACCTCGCAGATCCGCCAGCCTTTGTCCCTGTCAGGGTTGACCTCGCGCCGCTCCATGACCGACACCGTCACCTCCTCCTCTTCTTCTTCCTCGTCTGCTGAAACCTCGGCAATTCGATCAGGTCTAATCGGCACTGGACCCTCGAAACTGGCTAGACCTACTGGGTTGCCACTCCCCGGTTCCGTATCTGCCGGCGTCTCCCGCCAGAATAGTAGCTCCGGTTCCGGGTCGATTCAACAACCACCAAGCTCCAAATCCATGTCCATGTCAGCCGATAATACCCCCGTCTTGACACTGTCAGCAGCCCAAATCGAAGCCATGGTGGAGAAAAAAGTTGCCGAGATCTTGGCTGCGCGCGCAGCTGCCACTGCTGTCCTAAGCCCCCAAACGCCGAGTCCGTCTACGCCCAAATCGGAAAACCCACCGTCTTCTTCCAATGGGGAACCAAAGCCGGAAATAAGCGAGGAAGTGCAGCGCCGACTTGAAGCGCTAGAAAGGAGGATCGAGGAGCAGAGTATGGGTAATACTTCCCGTTCTTCTTCGGGTCGCAACGGTGGTGGATCTGGATCTGTAAGGGGTGCAGACGAGAAGAGTGCTGGACTGCAGTTATTGCTGGAAGCAAGAAAAGCGAAAGAGGCGGGACGGCTGGAAGAGGCGCTGGGGATGTATGAAGATGCGCTGGTGGTTTTCCCGGGACAGAAAAAGTTGGTGGGCAAGATTGAGAAACTCAAGTTGAAGCTGGGGAGGATTAGCAGGGAGGAGTGGGAGGTTGGGGTGCAGTTGAGGGAGGAGGAGGCGGAGGCGGGGTCACGACAGGGGAGGAATGGCAGGTCAACAACACGGCAAGATGTGAGCAGCAGGAACGCCAGTGTCAACAGCGGACGGCAAACGGCCATGACGGGCATTATTTCTTCCACGGATCCGGATGGGGAAGGGGAGGAGGAGGATGACATGGAAGCCGACGGGGAAGAGACTCCTTCAGAGGCGGAGGCGAGAAGAAGGAGATTGTTGAAGAGTAGAGGCCGCAGCGCGACCCTTGGAGTCGGCATTTCGTCGCGTTCCCGCCAACAACTATACAGTGGTAATACCGAGCACACCACCACGTCCGCCTCCGCCTCGGCCTCGGCATCCGATTACGACGACCCCTCTAACTCCAACAACTCCAACTCCGACCCCGAACAAGTTGAACAACACCCAAGGCCCGAACCGACCCCCCGGACTAAACAGTTACTCGATATCGTCAACTCGCGCGACACAGAACGTATCAAATCCCTGAATGGGTTTGGACAGAAGCGCGCGCAGGACTTGGTCGACCATCTGGACGGAACGCAGGGGCCAAGTGGCAAGGTTAGGAGTCTGGGAGAATTGACGACTGTGCCTGGTGTGGGGGTCAGGACGGTGGAGAGGGCTTATGAGGGGTTGGCTGTTGCTGCGGAACTGAGTCAAAAGTTGGCGTTGAAGACTTATTATGATGAGACGGAGACTTTTTAGGCGCACAAGTCTTGAGACGAGGTTCGAGGTGACGAGAGGAAGATCAAAGGGGTTGAAAGATGTTGGAGTAGGAAAAGAGGAGGGAGGTGGAGGTGGAGCTGGAGGTGGAGATGAAACTGGAGATGAAACTGGAGATGGAGATCAAAGCGGGAGGAGAGGAAGACAGCTGAGAAGCGAGGAGAGACAGCGAGAGCAACAGAAGAATGAGAGGACGAGTCAGCAAGTCAAAAGGAGGCCGCGAAGAGACAACTGAAGAAAATGAGGGTGAGAGAAAAGAGAAAAACGGAGATGTCAGCTAGACAGACGGCTAGACGGCTAGACGGAATAAGGGGGAAGAGAGATGGATGGATGCATTGCATTGCGGTTTCACAACCAACCAACCTAGAGCGAGAACTAGACAGACACTAGAGCTGGTCCGGTCCGTTTTGTCGCGCGGTTTGCTTTGCTTTGCTTTGCTCGAGGACGGCGAGCGAGGAGTTGGCTTCCAGAGAGAGAGAGAGAGTTGGATTTGATTTGCTTCACGGCATTGCATTCATTCATTCATTCACACATTGGCTGCATGGGCTGCATTCTTGCATAGATGGCATAGTCTGCATGGGAGCGATGCGATGCGATGCGCCCGATTTTTGTTTTTGGGGTTGTTTTTTTTTTTTTTTTTTCATTTTTCTTTTTTTTTTTTTGCATCGCGAGGCGTTGTTTTGTTTTGTTTTTTTCCTTAGCTTTAGCTATAGCATGATTACATATGTCACGTCCGTCACGTTACGTCTCTACTCTAGAAGGAAAGAGAATGAATGGAGAGGAGTTTCAATGAAAGGGGTTTGCTCAGTTGCTGTCAAGAAGTGAGCGAGGTCCATACAATGAGTGACTGTGATGGGTGATGCAAGCGGGCGATACCTTAAAAGTTGAAGCGGTGCGTTGTTTCCGGTGCGTGCTTTCGGCCGCGCGAATTCTATTGTGCCGGTCGCAGATACGCAGCGGCGTTGTACCTATCACCGTCTCCGAGCCGGCCGGAAGGATGCCGAAGACCCTGGACTAGCTCCCGGCCGGCTTTATATCATTGGTCATATCTCTAGAGGTACTCAAATGTTGAGAACCCTGAAGTCCAGCAGCAGCAGGTCTGTGCACAATTACTGTAGTCCCCTGTGATGCCCTGTGACACCCGGTGCGGCGGCACTCGCGGCAGGCTAGAGATGCCCATTGCTCACGCTGATTGCATCATTGGGTGTGCCCCACAACCTATCGCGACAATTGTGAAGCTCCGGAGCCTCGGCGTGTCTGCTGTTAGGTTGTTGCACGGGGAAATCTTTCAATACTTGTACAATACCATCTTTCTTTTCTCTTTTTCTTTCGTGCCTTATATACACACTCACCGACAATCCCACCTCCTCCGCCACCCATTGCGAATCCCCGACCACCACGGCATGGGCTCTCTATAAGAGCTGGCGCGAATTCCTCTTTGATTGACTTATTGCGCCTCGGACCCAATCTTCGGCCGACTTATACGGACTCGACACCACCACAGCCCCCTCGAGGAGCAGCCAATGCTCCCGGGGCACACACCACAACAGCAACAACCATGGCGCCATCTATAAAGCTCAGCACCATGGCTGCTACAAGCCTCCACCGAGCTCACGGCACTTCCATCCTCCTCCGCGGCCCCCGTCTCTGGGCTCCCCGACTCTCCTCCATCCACGCGACTCCCACCATCGCAAACCTCCGAGCTTCCTTTTCCACCTCCCCCTCTCGTCTCTATGGCCCCAACAGCAGCGCCAAAGATGATGACTCGAAACCCATCACAGCAGCCGTCCCCAAGGCCACCGGTCGAGGCCCCGTCGATCCCCTCGCCCAAATCGACAAAACCGCGCAGGAACAGCGCAAGGCCGACTGGGCTATCATGAAGGAAATGTCCAAATACCTGTGGCCCAAGGGCAGCTGGGGCGACAAGGCGCGTGTGCTGCTGGCAATCAGCTTACTCGTTGGTGGCAAGGTGCTCAACGTCCAAGTGCCCTTTTACTTCCGCGAGATTGTCGACTCGCTCAACATCGACTTTTCCACAACGGGCGGATCGGTCACGGCCGTGGCTGGTGCTATGATTCTGGGTTATGGCGCGGCGAGGATAGGCGCCGTGGTTTCGCAGGAATTGAGGAATGCCGTGTTCGCGTCGGTTGCGCAAAAGGCGATTCGCAAGGTGGCCAGGAATACGTTTGGGCATTTGCTGAATCTGGATCTGAGCTTCCATCTGTCCAAGCAGACGGGCGGGTTGACCAGGGCTATCGACCGTGGTACCAAGGGCATCAGCTTCCTTTTGACCAGCATGGTGTTCCACATTGTGCCTACCGCGCTGGAGATCTCCATGGTGTGCGGTATTTTGACGTACAACTTTGGCTGGGAGTTTGCCGCTCTGACGGCCTTGACCATGGTCAGCTACACGGCCTTTACGATCCTGACAACAGCCTGGCGCACAAAGTTCCGTCGCCAAGCCAATGCCGCGGATAACAAGGCCTCGACCGTCGCTGTCGACTCGCTCATCAACTACGAAGCCGTCAAGTACTTCAACAACGAAGCCTACGAGGTCGGCCGCTACGACAAGGCCCTCACCCAGTACGAGAAGAACAGCATCAAGGTCGCCACCTCGCTCGCCTTCCTCAACTCGGGTCAAAACATCATCTTCTCCACCGCCCTGACGATCATGATGTACATGGGCGCCCACGGCGTGTCGACGGGTAAGCTCACCGTCGGCGACCTGGTGCTGATCAACCAGCTCGTCTTCCAGCTTTCCGTGCCCCTGAACTTCCTTGGTTCCGTCTACCGCGAGCTGCGCCAGTCGCTTCTTGACATGGAAACCCTCTTCAACCTGCAAAAGGTCAACGTGACCATCAAGGAACAAGCCGACGCCAAGCCTTTGTCCTTGACCCGCGGCGGCGCGGGCGGCGAAATCAAGTTCCAAAACGTCACCTTCGGCTACCACCCCGAATCGCCCATCCTCCGCGACCTAAGTCTGACCATCCCCGCCGGCAAAAAAGTCGCCATCGTCGGTCCGTCCGGGTGCGGCAAGTCCACCTTGCTTCGTCTCCTGTTTCGGTCTTACGACGTCCAGAAGGGGACCATCTCCATCGACAACCAAGACATCCGGTCCGTCACTCTCGACTCCCTCCGTCGCGCCATCGGCGTAGTACCCCAGGACACTCCCCTCTTCAACGACACAGTCGAGCATAACATCCGCTACGGCAACCTGTCTGCGTCGCCAGAACAGGTCATCGAAGCCGCCAAGCGGGCGCACATCCACGACAAGATCATCAGCTGGCGAGACGGGTACCAGACCAAAGTCGGCGAGCGCGGGCTCATGATTTCCGGTGGAGAGAAGCAGCGGCTTGCTGTTTCGAGACTTATTCTCAAAGACCCACCTCTGCTCTTCTTCGACGAAGCTACCAGTGCGCTGGACACGCATACCGAGCAGGCTTTGATGGAGAATATTAATGCTATACTCAAGGGTCTGGGGAAGGAGGGAGAGGAGAAGAAAACGAGCCTGTTCGTGGCCCATCGGTTGAGGACGATTTATGATGCTGATTTGATCATTGTTTTGAAGGAGGGGAGGGTGGTGGAGCAGGGGACGCATAGGGAGTTGATGGACTGTAATGGAGTGTATGCGCAGTTGTGGAGGGCGCAGGAGATGTTGATGACGGAGAAGGGGGGGGAGGTGAAGGGGGAGGAGGAGGTTAAGGAGGAGGTTGAGACACAGACGAAGGCGTAAGGGGTAATAGGGGTGGGAGTGGGAGTGGGAGAGCGTGCGAGATATATGGTATAGAAGGACAGACTTTCTTGCATAGCATAGAAGAACTCTTGGACATAGCTACATACATTCATACATACATACATACATACTATAGTTTTGGTCTTGGTCTTGGTCAGGAGGAGTTTAAAAATCTTTTTTTCTCTTCTTTTCTTTTTTTTCTTTTCTTTTGTTTTCTTTTCTTTTTTTTCCTTTTCTTTTTGTTCTTGGCATGTGCAGTCGGCGTTGTCTCGGGGCTGGGATGCAAAAAGTTTTTCATAACAGGACTGTCGGGCTTTCCATCATTGCTGCTGCCCGCCGCGTCTGGTGGCAGTCCAGTCCAGTCCTGTAACTTTTGAGCGTGCACAATACGAGAGAGAACTCGATCACCACCTTACGGAGGAGAGAGGATTGGAGTGGCCGTTCGTTGATGTCGGTCGGTCCCAGTTAGGTAATGACAACGAATAGGTACCGTCGTCAGTAGTTGTAGGTACTAATTACCTCCAGCCAGAGCTTACCTACCCGACCGTTTCGTTGCGGACTTTATTATTGTTATTATTAAATATTAGGCAAGTAAGTAAGTGGCCCGTGGAATGGAATCCATGTCGAGAGAAAATCGAGAGAAAATCGATAACATATGTATGATAACACAAAGTACATGCCGGTCGGTCGGTCGGTACTCACTCTACTCACTCTACTCACTCTACACCATCACCTACCTACCTACATACAGATCGTGGTGACATCCAATGTCAGGCGCCATCCATTACCGCTCAGCGGCTCGGCTCGGCTTGGCTAATACGTCGCGTACGGATGTCATACACACACATATATATATATACACACACACACACATATATATATACATATATATATACAACAGCCGCCAAGATCGCGTTTTGTTTAGGTATTAAACCCCTATTTCGTTTCGCTTACTAACACCCGCGAGTGACACCCGTGGCACCCGGGGCACCCGGAGCACCCACCTGTGGCACCCACCCGTGGCGCGAGGAGCTCCCGTCTTCCCGTTCGTTGGTCGGCAGTTCTGGTCTGGGGAGGAACCGAGGAGGATGTGATGTGAATGGCGGCAGTTCTGGGGAGGAGGATTGATGTGAATTGAATGGCGAGGAGACGGGAGGTAGGGAGGATGCAGCACGTTGTTAGGTATGGTACCTTAATGTACTCATTCATCATGAGCGTTACCTACTTCGGAATTATTGACATGGAAGAATTCTGGGCGGGCAGTGGTGCCTCTGGCTGTTGTGTTGTTGGTGATGTCTCTTTTTCAAACAGGTTACTGCTTTGAGGTTCTTTGTATTCCTGATATTCTCTTCTTTTTTTTTGATAATTTGCCTCTTGTTTTTGGTTTTGTTTATCTCGGGGGTTTTTTTTTTTTTTTTTAAAATTTTTTTTTTTTTTTTTTGCTGCGGCTTGCTCGCTTCCTTCGGCTCCAACCATCACATTACAGCCTAGCACAGCACAGCACAGCAATAAGAGTTCCCGCCTACCACACACACATGTGTGCATTCCAGAACCCGCCTTCTTTTGTTCCTCTTTTTTTTTGACTTTTACCAATTGGTCGTATAAGAAACCTAAGGGCGGAGGAGGAGGGGGACACAAGGTGCATGCCGCGTCTTCTTTTATGTCCAGCACCTCTCGCTTGCTGTCCTTCTCTTTCCTGGTCGTCGTCTCCTTTCCTACCTCTACTACCAACCCCTTCTCCCTTGCAATTTCCAGCCCTTCCGCATATGCTCTGCAAGTGGCTTGGATCATAGGACACAAGTCGCACGCAGGCTTTTGCGGCGCGGGGAGACAAACGGTTGCCCCTAGTTCCATCAGCGCTTGACCCCAGCGCCCCGGCCAGTCACTTGGCTGTTCCGGGTTTGTCGTCCTCTGAGACTGTTTCAAGCTCATTGAACATGGTTAATACATTGCGCCCAAACTTGGTGACATTGGTGGAGTGGTGATAGGGTCCGAACTTGACCACGACGATTTCCTCTTCGTCTTCCAGATGGGCATCCTCTTCATCCACATTGTCGTCCTCGAAAATGACCTCCATTTCGCCGTGCGGGTGTGAGAAAGCAAATGTGTCATTTTCAGACTTGTTGTGGGTTGCTATCAGCTGATATGGCGCGCCGTGCTGTTGTTTGGCGGTGACGGCGGTGGACTGGGCTGGTGTCGTTGTTGATGTTTTGGTAGTGGTGGTGGTATGGCGAATGCTTGGGCGCCTGTCCTCGTCCATGATTCGGTGTCTCCCCTCTCTGCGGGTGGCTGGGCTTTGATTTGCTGGATGAGTTGCGCCGACGTGACCTTGTGCGAGTGTCAGGGGAATGCGTCATCCAATTTCGCGAAAATAAGAGTCACGGCAAATTTGTGCACATCTAACCCTAACCCCATGGCGCTCAGAGGGAAGGAACGATGGAAACCTGAAGAGTTTGCTGATGTTCGACTGCCGGAAAGTGGAAGGGACAAAAACTGTTTGAAGGAAAGTGCATAGGCTGCTCACAGGCCGGTGTGCTGTTGGGGTTTATCCTATGAGCCGCCGGCCAAATCTCTACTCCCCTTCACCAATTCCCAACACTTCTTCATCCCCGTCCCCATGTTTTCTTCCTCGATCTCGTCCATCGTAGCCCACCGCTTCATTTTCGCATCACTCTCCTCTTCCCTACCCCCGTCTACCAAGTCAACCGCCCAAACATGCATCACCAACTTGAAATGCGAAAACGTCCACGGCACCGTTCCCAACTCTTCCTTTCTTCCCCAGCTCTTCACTCCCACCTCTTTCAACACTTCCTCCAAAACCATCCGCACCTGGTCTTCCCTCTTCGTTACCGACTCATGGCTCCATGTCGAATTAGCAGCCAAGGTATGGCTCGGAAGCTCCCACATGCCTGCCAGCAGACCTTTTGCCGGCCGCTTATGGATGAGGTAACGACCGTCGGATGAGCGGCGGATTGCTACCACAAGACATTCTTCTTGGCGCAGCTTCTTCGTCTTGGGTTTGGTATACGGGTATTTAGAGCAGTGGGAGGTGATGACTTGCATGGCGGCCAAAGATGGCTCCGTTGAGTCGGACTCATCTGTTGCTTCTTTCTCGTGGCGAGTGGCTGAGGCTTTGAACTTGCCAAAGAAGGCAGAGACGTCGTCTTTCTTTTTCCGCTTCTCCGTTCCAGCATCCCTACTCTCCCCCTTGTCAGATTCTTCCGCTTCTGGTGGTGGACATAGCGTGCAGGAATCTTCAATATCCACCACCTTCCCCATGACTTTCCTCCCCGGAATCAGTTCCTTTTGGGTGGCAATCTCCACCCCTTCTTGATAAGCCCTGCAAGTCTCCTTGACAGGACACAACCCACACTTGGGCTTCGCCGAGCCCCCAAGGCAAACGGTAGCTCCGAGTTCCATTAGCCCTTGACCCCATCTTCCTGGTCCATCACTGACCGGAGCTTCTTTTCCCTCCCTCTCCTCCTCGGTAGCATCGGTGCCATCCCAAGCAACAGCCTCAACCAGCCTCTTGGCAGCCTCCCACACCACCTCTAGCACCTCCTTACTCTTCACATCCCCTCTGAGCCCCAACTGTCTCGTAAGCACCCTGATAACGTTCCCATCAACCATGGGCTCCGCGCGGCCGTACACAATGCACGCAACAGCTCCGGCTGTGTACCGCCCCACGCCCGGCAGCTGCGTTAGCTTTTCCACCGTGTGGGGGAGCAACCCGTCGTACCCGCCTTGCTCAGAGGGCGGACAGACCAGTTGAGCGAGCGAATGAAGACGCGTAGCGCGGGAGTAATAGCCGAGGCCTTTCCAGAGTGAGAGGACATCCTCCGGTCGGGCGGCTGCTAGGGACTGCATGGTCGGAAGGGCGGCTAGCCATCTGTTATAGTACGAAATGACAGTTGATACTCGAGTTTGCTGTAACATGGTTTCGGAAAGCAACACCTCATATGCTCTCTGAGCTACAGCTTCCTTCAGACCATGAGGACATGCGCATGAGGGAGAGGAGAGAAGGGAGGTGGTGTCGATCCATGGTTTTCGCCACGGCATTTGTCGGTCGGAAGAGACGTAGTCGAACCAAGTGAGCAAGGCATCGCGGGCTGTGCGCGCGACGGGAGAGCTTGGCGAAGAGAGGAGGAGGGGGTGGTGATAATTGAGGAGATGAGGTTGGGATGCGACGCAGGGTTCAGATGGTGGAGGGGAGGAGAAGACTTGGTTGAGCAGGTCCTTGATTGAGGCTGCTGTTGCTTTGGGTTTGGCTTTTGTTGTTGTGGAAGTCTTGGTGGCGGATGTGAAAACGCTGGCGGCGGCGGTGGTGGTGACGGCCGATGTTTTCGTCCTCCTCGTCACCGTCTTCGTCGTCCTCGTCTTGACGGTCGTGGTCTCCGTCTTCCTGACCGCTCGCGCCCCTTGTCCGCTCACAGTCTTCCGGCGTTTACTCGGCCTCGGATCCGACTCAAACTCACTTTCGTCAATGTCTGAAAGGGCGGAAGAATCCGAGTCTGGGTCCGAGTTTGGTGGATCGGCATCGTTTGGCGCAGCAGTGCAGAGCTCCAGCGGATCAATGTTCGCATCAATCGCGTTTCTCGTACTTTGGCGTCTTGTTACGACCATTTTTCTCCTCGAAAAAGAAAACTTTGACACCACCCGGCATCAAATAATGTGTTTTTATGTGGTTTCGTTCAGGCCTTGTTCAATCGTGGGCGAGTGTCCAGCCTCAATTATATACCTTGGAAAGCGCGTTGTTAGGTTGTTTTGGGACAAAAATCGCCATCGCGCCTTGGCTCAATTTTGCCAAGAATTTAATGTAACGCAGGCAGCCAGCCGCTCGTAGGCAGCAGCACATAGCCAACCCTAACCCGCGTTTTAGTGTCGCTTTCGCTTTGTGTTTACACCCCCCTTACCTCCAGCTCGATTCTGGCTGGCCATTGGGTCAAAGTTGACTGCAACCCATCCATCTGCCGGTTGCCGAGCCCGCGCGGTGGAAGGAACACGGCATGAGCCGAGGGAGATTCCGAGAAGAGTGGGTGGTTGCATTCGGGGATATCAGCCGGGTGAATTGTGAAACGAGTGCGGAGCTAATATCGATCCTTGACTTTTTGGGCACTGTTTTCCAGATTTGTCATTTGGTATACTTTATTCGGATCTTGGCTTGGTGTTGTGGTTAAACAAGATCTCAGCACCTTATCTGGGATTTGTGTATATATCACTCCTCAGCTTCCTTCCTGCCAGCCCAGTCAGTGCCGCCCACCATCTTTTCGCGACTACCCCTAGTATTAACCTGAAAATTCCCCGCACGCAAAAAATCAAACGCGAACAATCACCAACAAAGATGCCATCAGTTCCCTTTTCCAGCTTCTTCTTGCTGATGGCCATCGCATCAGTGCTCATATCGTCAAAGGCAAAGCAGCAGAGTCAGACTACGGCCCCTGTCCTTACATTGCTTACAAAGAAAACGAAACGAAAACTGCTGGGAGATAGATGATGGATAGGTAACACGGCTTCAATTGTTTTTTGAATTTGAACCCGACGAGCATCACGGAGCAGATATTTGGTTGTATCCCTGGTGGGAAGGAGGGTGTACGTTTTTTACAATTTACCTATACGTACCATAGCGGAAAAATACGAACGGCATCTGGCCCAGAGGAGGTTATCTGCTGTAGATAAATTAGTTGGACTAGATAAATCGTCTGGGCCAGACGGTTGAGTAGGCCCTCTGATTGGCCAATCGGATTACCCCCTGTAATGATCGCTGAACATTACTTGCATACTCCTTTCCCAAACTCCATTTCCCTGTCAAAGCTTAACCACCCTATATCAAAGGAAAGAACGAAGCCCGTTTCCAATTAATTGGGCCAGTGGTTTAATGGTTCTCGTCGTCGCTTTCTTTCTTGTGATCGTTAGTTTGATTCCAATTGGTGACAAGTTTTTTTCGCGCGAAAAGTTTCGCGCGGTTGTAAATGCCTTCATTCCTCGTTCGGACTTCGAAGTCGAAGTCTTCGTTACCCTAAAGACTGTTATAATAACTACCTATAAAAGACCCCTATGATGGCCTCTAGAAGGTCGGAAGGTCCTTATAGGGGTCTTTGGCTTTTATTATTTTATACCAAAATCTGACTAATTAGAAGGCTTCTTTAACCATCTGGCCTAGACGACAAATCTGGCCCAGTAAACCAGACTGCTATAGGAACTGAGGCATGGGCAAATGCCTCCCGTCTGCTCCAGACGCCCCCCTTATATTTCCGCTGCGGTATCTTATCTATTCGCAATGTTTGCGTATATCTTTTTCGCAATGTTTCGTGAGTCTTTTTCGCAATGTTTCGTTTCGTGTGTCTTGTGGGCCAGCTGGGGATTGAGGACTGACTGACTGACTGACTTTTGTAAAAAAAAAAAATTGACAGGTCTGCGTATGCTATGGTTGTCTTGGGTACACGCCTGTTACGGAGTTGATTCGGGGGGGGGGGGGGGGGGGGGGGTGGGGGGTTGGTGTGGTATATAACCCACTCAGTT
>MU839140.1:0-10895 GCA_030685235.1 Copromyces sp. CBS 386.78 | reverse complement strand
GCCCCCCCCCCAGGATGCTTGTCGGTTTGTTGACGCCTAGAAGACCCTGACTTGAGGAGAGATCGATGAGAAGGCTGACGGGTGAGGGTTGAGATAGGGGCGTGAATACCGATGCGCCGGCTCCGGCTCCGGCTCCGACGAGTGTTGAGAGGATGAAGAGGGTATTGCGGGTGTAGCGTGATGTGGAAGGCCCGCAATGGGGTGGAAGTGGAACTGGGCGGGGAGAAATATGTTGATTTGAGGCTTTGGAGGACCGACAACACATTGGGAATGGGAGTTTGGGTGTGGTGAAGGATACATGGTGAGGGCCATAGCGGAAGGTGTGGAAGGTGAGCGAGGTGCAGTGAGGATTGCACCACCTTGCCACGTGTACACACCAGATGAGCTTTTTTACTTCACAATCACCTCTATAAGCCAACTATGTAGCCTTTTTAAGATACTTTGGAAGGTGGAAGAGGCCTCAAAGCTGGCAAATCCATAAGTGAGTGTCCAAGGTGAGGGTTGTCTTCTCGCGCGGAGGCCGGAGCTATCTGTAGCTGTTAGTGACCTCGGGAAATACACAGCTTCAGGTCTAACAGTGCGGCGCATTGTCTGTTAGTGCAGCTATTCGCCGACGCCATTCACATTCAACATTTACGACCCCCTCTCCCGTCTCCAGCAAACTTAAACCAACCAACAAAATCACCACGTGAGTAAATCACCACCACCGACATATCTGCAACCGAAATATTTCTTCGCATCCCGTCCGAAACCGATCACCTACCTCTACGCTTGAGGAGACGCCAGACTTTGTTCCTTCGAGTTTGCAAACACGAATAACGAAAAGCCCGACACTGGGCAATACGGAGCGACTTGAGAGGACCTGGGGCATTGCGTCTGGTCCTGGGTCTCATTCCGATCTGGCATTTGGCCTCCTTTGGCAAACATATGCGTCCCCGAGCCATTGGTCGTCGTGGGTGTGGCTTACCTGAGCGAAGGGCCTCAAATCCGTTCAAACCACAGCAGAGTTCGACACAGAGATTCTGCAAATGCTTTGGGCTTGAAAGTGAGGGGCTCAACAGCCCTCGCACACTTGTCCCATGTCGACAGACAGCTGTTCAATGTTGTCGCTTTGACCACACTTCCATCAAAACAACGGATGGAATATGCAAGAGATATCTCAGATGAGGGTCCAAATCCTACTGGACGACAAATAAGCATCGAGGTACCGTAGAGGTATGCAAGACGGACCGAGATGTCGTTCTTCGACGAAGCTGTGTACGCTGGTCACAAGGCGGCAGACTGCGTGATTGAAGATTTGATGACTCACTAAAGGCGTGTTAAGGTCCGCGTTAAGATGCTTTGGGATAATAACCGTGTTGCTTTTTTTCCCTTTAAAATTGCATTTAACGCCCACACTATACTGGCCAATTACGTCCGCAGAAGGACATTCGCGCCAACGCCTGAACGGGGCAATTCAGGCCTCAGCAAGCGACATAATTGGTCGCGGCTCGGTGAGATAGGTATATCCCATTTGAGTGAGAAAAAGCGGGCAGCTGCACCCATGAAACATTAAACCGACATTAAGGCGGGCTAGGACTTCATCACGTACTTATGTTGACGGCTCATCTCCCTATTTTAGTCCTTTCCCTCCCCTCCTCTTCCCTCCTCTTCCCTCCTCTTCCCTCCTCTTCCCTCCTCTTTTCTCTGCTTTCCTCTATTTTCCTCTCAATAGGGCAACTTGTTCACCGCCATTCCACTTTTTCAATAAAGAGGCCCCGGAAGGAAAGGAAACCTCGGCGCCTAGAAGCCCTCGTGTCTATCTACTCCGTTCATTTCGCTAAAAAGGGGGCCGAGATAGTACCTGTAGGTAGGTGGTTGCAGTTGACTTAGGAACCCAGCGTCTCAGCCTTCTTTGCACCAAAACTCTTAAACCGGTTAAAATTTTTTATAACAGACCCGAATACGCCTTAGGTAAATCTCTGATGGTGGAAGCAAGCTGTGAAGTTTTCCAATACCGGTACGTCAATCCAGTAAGGTACCTACTAGCTACCATAGCGGAAAAAATGCAGATTAGGACATTCAATGTTCAGGAGGTACATCCTAGACTTCCAATGTTGCTTTGACATTCAAAGTTGAAGGCGCTATAATATAGGGGGTTGCGCCTGAAGAAGAAGGAAGGAAAAAACTTGGAGAAATTTTTTTTTTCAAAATTTCAAAGTCCTTCCTTCCTACCTTCCTCCCCCAACATCGCACTTCCCCTTTATAACTAAGAAAAGCCAGCCTTTTCTTTCAGAAATTTGGCCTAGTGGCCAAGTGGTTAATGAAGTAGTTCTTCATCTTCAGATTCTTGTTCGATTCCTCGCTGTGGCTAAAATTTTTGTTAGAAAAAAAAAGAAAAAAAAAAGGAAAAAAAAAAAGGAAAAAAAAAAAGATTTATTGGCTGTCTAAAAGGCCTTCTAAAAGACCTTCTAGAATTAGAGGCTAGGGTACCTAAAAGAAGGTACTCTAGCCTTCTATTTCTTTTACTTATAGGGCATTAAACATTGAATGTCAAATCAACATCGGAAGTTTTAGTCTGATCAAATGTTTTGTTTACATTGGTTCCTGGACAGCACATCCAATGTTGTATAGCGCACATTCCCAGTACGGTATGGTACGGGAGGAAGGGCAGGGTGTATGGGGGATTTAAAAACCGAGAGGCCCAAGAGAATGGTAGAAAACTCAACGAGAGCGGAATTGGCTCAACCGCACGGGCTTGGCGTGCTTCCCGAGATACGATACATCGACTTGAAGGTGTGGCGCACCCTAAAAATCGAAATATACCCCTGTATACATGTACTTTGGTAGGTGCTAATAAAATTCGCTTGTGCAGGTTCACCAACAAAACGCTTACAAAGTTGCACAAGCGATTGTTCCATACTATCACCTGTTTGGCTCCCGACATGGAGGATAGGCAATTCCCTTTCCAGATCCTTAAGTGTGTTAACGTCTTATAGCCTACTCGTACGTGGGGAGGAGGCGTTTCTATGTAGGCCTGACGTGTAGCTGGTTGGCTTCCATGCAGCCTTGGAAATACCCTGACTTCAAGGACCAATGACATGATCAGCCTCTCCGTTCACACTCATCGGAGAATGAGCGATGGGCCGGTCGGTCGTACTACTCCTAGATGTTGGTGTTGGGGCGTCAAGGGTCAATCTCTTCTTCGGGCCTGACGAAGTTCAACATGAGCGCGCACATCCGTCGATGACCTTCGCGGATGAGACCGGAAGTAGAGGTAGGTAGTTGGAGGTTCTCAAGTTGAGACTGATGGCCTCCCAAAGGAAGATTCAGTTTGTTTCGTCGAGTATTAAAGGCCTAGTTTCCTTTATTCTCTTCACGAGGCTCTTTTTTATTATTATATTGCCTTTTGTCCTCACCCATCGAGCCGTTCTTCGTAGCCGGAGGTTAGGTTCTCAAACTGGCAAGACCAGAGCGCAATCTTTTGATCCTCCTCGTTTTACACTTATCTGCCTGCTTCATCAGAGAACCATGGGCAACTCTGCTTCTCCGGAAATCGTACGTTGTCGTCATGTCCACCTATGTCTTTCCATGAGCTTGTTCACCCTCGTTTTGTTAGGTCTTGAAACGGGTGTTCATTCTATGTCTGAACACGGCTGCTTTCAAGTCCTGACGAACAGTGTTATGCAATTCTTTGGTTGATTAGGGTTACCCATTGCTAACCACCAAAGCAGCTCATCCAGAACCACAATCATGATGGATGCGTGGACCCTAGGCTCCTTTTGCTGGATTCTGGTTTCCAACGCACAGAGACAGTTGCTGGGAACAACTCAACCAGCACAGAGCCCGCCGACGATGCCAATCCTCCCGATGCCTCGAGCCTCGCTAACCGCGAGGGCCAAGCAACCTCATCTTCAACCTCGGCACCCACTCTCGAAAGCCCCGGCAGACTCGACTGGATCAACCACGGGTCCCAACCCATCAGCACCACGCTTCAGGGCTTCACCTGTGCCGTGTGTGGTACCGTAAGGTCGCAGAATACCTCTAAGAAAGACTTTAAGCGTCACGAGGAAACCAGGGGCCACCTGGAGAAAATCGGAAAAACCGAAGCAGAAAGCGGAGCAAAGCGTTTCCATTGCTCCGTCCCGACCTGCAAATATACGGAAGAGAAAAGTTTCACTCGGAAGGACAACTTGAAGAGACATCTCAAGGATGTACACAAGATTGTGCAGGAGTAGGGGAAGTTTGATGACGGCTGAGACTCGGGAGCTGATGGAGTTCTGGTAAAAAGACAGAAAGTTCAAGGCAGATTTTGGTATGATAGATTGATAGGATGATCTTCTGGAAATTTCCAATGCACCCGCAAGAACATACAGATCAACAAAGTGTTAAAAAGTCACCCATATTGTCGAGTGTCCAAGGTGAGCTGCACTGGTCGTTCACCTCGTGATTTTGCCCAGCTTCCCCACAGGCTTCTCGCACTAACAATTTCCCCTGTGCGCTGCCCATTAGCGACCGGACTCGGTTCGAAGTCAACAGGCTTCATCGTGGGTGCTACCGCTTCAGATAATAATGGAAGTGCTTAGATCCAACAAGAATGCCCGCAACGAGTAGAAATGATATGGCGAGAACCGAGACGACAGGACGGCGAGGAATACCGCCATGTTGTGCTGTCGAGTCGCTTGGTCCGAGTCATCTGCACGTCAGGCTGGCGCCAAGGGGGGGGGAAAAGAGGCCAAAGCCACATGTTTCACAACTGTTAAGCCAATAGTGACCGGCGAACCTGTGCTACGGAGGCTTATATGTTCAACTGTATTCTACCCCACCCAAACACTTGGTACCACTTGCTGGGTTGTAGAACTACACCAGGGTCGTACGATGAAACCGTTTGCTTTTTTAGCGCCTTGGTAATTCCTTGGCGCCTTTTGGGCAGCGAAAACAACCAAGTTTTTTTCTTTACCAATAACCCTAACCCTAAAATAAAAAGGGTACCAAAATGACCTTCATTTCCTGCTGGTTATTTTGCACCCAGCTAGAAGTCCGTGCGCTCTATATTTAACGAGAAATCTTAGTTTAAAAAGATTTGCCAAATGGGTCCTTTTGAAAAAAAAAATTTTAAAAAAAAATTAAAATTAAATTAAAATGAAACAAGAATAAAAACAATATTAATATAAAATAAAAATATATATATAATAAAAATAAAGTTAAAAATAAATATAAATAGAAATAAAAAAATAAAATGAAGAATAAATATAAAAATAAAAGTAAAAATAAAAGGAAAAAGAAAAGAAAAAAGAAGAAAAAAAAGAAATACGAAGAAGAAAAGAAAAAAGAAAAAAGAAAAAAGAAAAAAGAAAAAGAAAAAGAAAAAGAAAAAGAAAAAGAAAAAGAAAAAAGAAAAAGAAAAAGAAAAAGAAAAAGAGATAAAAAGGGAAAAAAGTAAAAAGAAAATTAAAATTAAAATTAAAAATAAAAAAATATATAAATATAAAAATAAAATAGAATAAAAAGAAAAATTAAAATATAATAATAGTCTTATTCCCTATGCTACTTATCTATAGCGCCCTATTGGTATAAGGTACTTCTCCTAATTCTTTAGAGGAAACCGTGCAATAATAAGCGCTATCGGATAAAAACCGCTAGCTCCTTTCGGTCGCGAATAAATCGCGCCTACTCTATTTCGATTCTATTTATAATAGTATTTACCTACCGCCTTAATAAATAAATTACTTCCCTTCTACCGCCTTTAATTTACTATTAAAACAATCGAAATACCGTTTTCGCACACCGCTTCTTCCTCCTAAATTACTTATAATAATCGTCCCTTCCCTATCGTTTACCCTTATTCCCACTTCGTTATTATCCTTAAATTCTTATAATTCTACTAAAATTTATATAAGCGTAAAGGCCCCTTCTTTCCTTCTATATAAAAATTCTTCCCCGCTACTATTTTTCAAACTTTCCTTTTTTCTCTATTTAATTAACTTTTAAAATAGCGTCCTCTTCTATTAGCCGTACTCCTAACCATTTTCCCGGCTATATATTTAACCCTCTAAACTTCGTAATTTATATTAATTATAATACTACTAAACGTAATATTAATTTCGTCTATATAATAAATTCCCCGTCCCTTAAATTTGCCCGCTCCCTTACGCCCCTTTCTTCCCTAACGCCCGAATTCTAAACCTTTATCCAGGTATTATCTTCTAACCCCGCTTTTAACTTTCCTCCCGGCCGGTAAATCCTTTTTATCCTTATATTTACCTCACCTTCTCTTTACTAATTATATTAATTAATATCGTCTATTATACTCCCTACTTCCATTATAACTTAAAATTTACTAATTATATTTATAATACTCCGTCTTTTAATATAGTTACATTCCGTACGCTCTTCGCAAAATATATTTATTATATTAATATTAAAAATAAATTTCCTCCCGCAATTCTTTTTTTATTTTCTTCTTTAATATTCTTCAAAACGCTGGTAAATAGAATACTACTTATTCTATTACTAATATAAAATATATATTAAATATTCTATTAAATTACTATAATAAATATAACGCTATTTAGGCTATAATTATTATTTTATCCTACTTTTAAAATAATATTAGTCCCTTAATTCGTCGTTTCCATAATATTTATATTAACTTCTTTAAAGACGTATACGAATACCTAATTATAGATAGCCTCCTATATAACTTTAATATCCTTCTTCGCTACTAGAATATAAAAGTCGAAAATTATTAGCGTAAAGGATATTACAAAATATTTTTAACTAATTGTCTTACTACTCCTATTTTCGGTTCTAGCGGAAAAAATACTAATATTAATTCCCTAATAATAATTAATAGCCCTAGTAATCCCCCTCCAATTAATAAAAATTAAATTTAATAGCGTTACAAAATTATTAAGAATTAAGAATTAATATTTAATATATTTTATAAATTCTTTACCTACGAAGAATATTAATTAATTACTTCGGTATTACTTTTATAATTAAATAATTATTATAATTAATATAATTTAATTCCTCCTCCTCCCGTTTTTCTTATACTCTCTTATTCTAATATTATAATCGAATATATTTACAAATACCGTACGAATTTATTACACTATTCTCCCTCTAATTCGACTACTAAATAATATTTATTTAATTTACTAAATTATAATATTTATAAAAAGATTCTTTTAATTTAAGTTCTATCGTCTAAATAAATTTAAAATTCTTCTTTCGTCTACGGCTAATCGACTACCGTTATTTAATAATCAACTATCTATAAATAATCTAGGATAATATATATAAAAATTTCTTTACTTATACTATAAGAATAGATTAATATTATAATATTTAGAATTTTCTTTTAAAAAAAGAAGGATTAAAAGTTTATAATTTCCGTCTTTATTTAAATAAAAAGGGAATTTTTCGCTTTAAATAATAAATACTATTCATCGTCGTCTTCTAATTATTAAACTTCCTTTTTTTTTTATTTTATATTAATTATATACCGTTTTATAATTTTATTACTAAACTTCGGATTAAAATCGGTACTAATAAATTCGTACCGTCGGCTTAATTTAATTACTACCGCTACTAACTAATAATTATAATGTAATACCTACTCTCTTATCGTTACTTCTTCTAATTACCCTTTATAGTTTATAATAATTAACTCTAATATTTATAACGGGGGCGGTTATACCCCTATTACTAGGGGCGGACTTATTATAATTATTAGAAATTTCTCCGTCGGTACTTATTCTTTAACCTATTTAATTTTAATAATACCGCTTTTTAATTTATTAATAAATAGCCGACCTCTTATTCTCTTTACTTAAATACAGCTAATTACCTAAATTACAATCCTTCGGACGAACTTTATTTAATTCGTACGGGCGAACTTCTCTTCGAAAACTTTAACTTACTTATTAAAATAGAAGTCGAATAGCGGATAAAAAGTTTCTATTTTTAAATTCCTTACTAATATAATTTTATATGCCCTACCGATAACCTTTAAACATTTAATTTAATATTTAATTAATTTAATCGCTAGCCTTTATAATTTATTATAAATTTTAATCAATTAATAAAAAACTAATATTCCGTATATAATTGCACTCTAAATACATTTAATATAAATTTCCTTCGTTTATATAAAAGAATAACCTTAAATCTTTATTATTAATTATATTAATACGTTCGTTTATATAATTATCTTCTTTTTTACTACTTTTATATATATTTAGTAATTGAATTTCCAATTTAACTAAACCCTAAGGAATTTAATCGATTCTATTAATTTAAATATAATTCTTCCAATTTAAAGGGTTTCCATTCTTAATTCCTTCATCTATATAAAATATATAAATTCTATTTTATTTACTTCGAATTCTATCCCTCTTTTAACTACTTAACCCGAATAAATATTTTATACTATTTAAAGCGTCTAATAATTTTCTTTAATAATTTTAACTATTATAATAATATTAATAGTATTAACGAAGCTAATAATAATTATATTTTAAATAGTAATTAATTTATAATATAATAAAGTAATAAAAAGAATAAAAAGGATTAATAAAAGGAGGGAGCCTTATAATATACCTACTATAATATTATAAAATTAAGAGGTTTCGTCGTCGAAGAAAAGAGAACCTTTTTTTCTAATAACGAAATTATTAACCTATTAGAAAATCTATTTTAGAAATTATATTTCCTATAATATATATAAGAACTACCTATAATTAATTCTATCGAATACGCCCTTTAAATCGAGGAATATAAAAGATATTATAACTTTAAATTTCTATACTATATAAACTACGTCGGTAACTATTTAAATAGTAAATTCGATTAAATAGCTTACTTAATTACCTATTTAACCTTTTAAGAGGAAATTATATTCTTCCGCTACTTACGTCAACTTTTTAATTATAAAGGCTTCGAAAATCTTTTTAATATTATTTAAAAGTAATATAGGCTATTATACCCCGGCTAATTTTTACTATTCGGCGCTTTTTCTAAATTTTTTAAAAATAATTACTTTCGTATTTTTAAACTATTAAAAGAAATATCCGAACTAGAAGCTCGCTATAGCGAAAACTATTATCGCCTACTTAAATAATTCTCTATATATTTTTAAAAATTTATTTAAAAATTAATTAATATTTAATACTTTATTAAGCGCTATTTTTAAAAAGACTTCCTAAATATTTTCTTCTGTAATTAAATTATTAATAAATACCGGGGTATCGCCGTTTAATAATTAAATCTAATTTAATAAATAATTTATTAGGACTTCTACCTTCGGGAAAAAACGGTTGGTAAAAATATTTACCTTACTACTATAATTTTCAATTTTATTTGCCTATTTATTTTATTTAAGGGGTAATAATTTTAACGGATTTATTAAATAATAATTTTATATCTTAGCCTACTTCTCTAATAACCAAAATTTACTTAAATCTTTCAACGTACTTACAATATAATCGTACTACTTTACTCTTTAAATTTTTATAATAAATTTCTTTTTTTTTATTACCGCTTTTATAAATTTTTTCTAATTTAAAAGTATTTAATTCTTAAATTAAACCTACTATTTCTACCGTACCTCCTTTATTACTATTTTATATTTTAAATTCTACTAGTCCGCTTATTTTCTCCGACCTTTCTTTTAATATACGACGAATTCCTCTATAATATTAATAAATTCGCCGTTAAACTTATCGAATCCTAATTCAAATTCCTCTACCGTTTCAATCCCCTCTAAAATCGATATTCTTTTTTCCGCCGCTTCCTATACCTTTTCCGTATTTATTAAATTCTAATTAAATCTTTCCTCTATTTGCACTTTCCTATTTCTTTTTCCTATTTAAATTTAAACTTTTTAAAGGTAATAATCCGAACCCATTTACCCGTACTGTTATATTCCCTAATATTTAGCTTCGACACCCTATAAAATTTATATATAATTGATTATTTTGTTTTTCTCTCCTCTAATTATATTTCTAAACTTCGTTAATTCCCCGCGGGGGGTAATAAAATTAAATTTCTATCGCCGTACTTATATAAATAACTTTATAGCGCTTAAATTAATCCTATTCTCTAAATCCTAATTAAAATAATAAAAATTATAATCCCCTACAATTATATATTGGCCGGCTGAAGGTCTCTCTTCGAAAAATTCAAAGAGGGGAAACCCCTACTAATATTCTAACGTACTTTAAAAAAAATAGGGGAGTAAATAGAGTAGACGGTTATTAATTCTCGTAAATTCTTTAATATTACTACAGCCTAATCTTTCCCAACCTAGAAATCTAAATCCTTTAAATTCTACCTCTTATTTATATAAATTACTGCTCTACCCTTCTCTAAACAATTAATATTATAATATCTACTACTCCTCGGCCGGTAAATATCCCTATTCAAATTCTTACCCGGCTCTTAGATTACTATAATATTGTAAGTCTCCTCCTATTCGAATAGCGTTTTCCCTCTCTCGTACGATTTCCCCACATTCTAATAGAATATTTTCAATTAGATTATTAATTACTCTATAAAAGGCTTCCTTCTAGTCCAGCAGCGGGCTGGGGGGGTATTATTTCCTTAGAGGCAACGGTAGCGGCCGAGGGCGTAATAGCGATAGAGCTAGTACGGGTACGGTCGCTTACGCTCTAAGAGCAGGTATAAACGTCTATCGGGCCTATGCCTACGGGTTTCGGCCGAGAGCCGCCTCCAATCTTCTTGGGGCGGCAAGAAAAATTAAAAGGAAAATTTAAATTTAAATAAAATAAAAATAAAAATAAAAATAAAAATAACAATAAAAATAAAAATAAAAATAAAAATAAAAATAAAAATAAAAATAAAAATAAAAATAAAAATAAAAATAAAAATAAAAATAAAAATAAAAATAA
>MU839139.1:120417-280864 GCA_030685235.1 Copromyces sp. CBS 386.78 | reverse complement strand
ACCCTAACCCTAACCCTAACCCTAACCCTAACCCTAACCCTAACCCTAACCCTAACCCTAACCCTAACCCTAACCCTAACCCTAACCCTAACCCTGACCCTAACCCTTACCCTAACCCTAACCCTGTTACCTACTCCCTTTAATTAAAGAAACCCTTAATACTATTTATAAAATAAAGATTTTTATTAAGTTAAATATTATCGCCGTTTTTAACTATATTCGTATTGCGGAAGGGTACGAATAGTTAATAGCGTTCGTTACCCGTTTTAGCCTATTTAAATTATTTATTTACCTATTCGGCCTATAAGGAATACTTAGTATATTTTAGAATTATATTAATAATATTTTGTATAATATTTTAAATATTTATTTAACTACTTACTTAAATAATATCTTTATCTTTTTAAATAACGAAGAAGAATATTAGAAGTATATAAATAATATTTTTACCTGCTTAGAAAAGGCTAGCTTATAAATTAATATCGATAAATATGAATTTTATACTAAAAAAACTAAATATTTTAAATTAATTATTATATTAAACGGTATTGAAATAGATTTAACGAAGGTTAAAACTATTATAAATTAATAACCCCCAATATTAAAGAAACTTTTATAAAGCTTCTTAGGATTTACTAACTTTTATTATTACTTTATTAAAGGTTTTTCAATAATAATAGCGCTATTATACGACCTTACGAAGAAAGATGCGGAATAAATATAAATTATAATATAGTAATCTACTTTCGAAACCTTAAAAGCCGCGTTCACTAGCGGACTAACCTTACGGATTTACGACTAATTTAGAAAAACGGTCGTAGAGACCGATATTTCAAATTAAGCTTCTAGAAGCACCCTTTCCCAATACGGTAATAATAGCGAACTTTACCTAATTATATACTTCTTAATACGATATTTAATAGCGGAATATAATTATAATATTTATAATAAAGAATTCTTTACTATCGTTAAAGCCTTAGAAAAGTAGCGCCTAGAATTAGAAAGCGCTTAATAACCTTTTAATATTATTATAGATTATAAGAATTTGAAGATTTTTATAATAAATAAATAATTTATACTCCGCTATATATAGTAGTTATAATTCTTATTACAATTTAATTTTTCGATCCTTTATATACCGGGATTACAAAATCTCCGCCCTAATATATTAAGTAGGAAGTTAAAGGATATACTTCTAGATATAAACGATTATTACCTAAAGGTAAGAAATTGTAAATTTATCGACCCCGCCCGCTTTAAGGAGGGTTACCTCTTTTTATCGGCTATAATAATTAGTAATAACTTCAATTTCGATGAAGAAGTATTTTTTCTTTCCCTAAATACTTTAGAAGAACCGGACAAGTTAACTATAATATTATTAATAAAAATTATAATTAATTAATTTTAATATAGGAAGCCGTTAATTATTTAACGGACCTAAATCGTATTAAATAGCGTCCTTATATTAGGAAAAAGTTTAAAGTCGCTTTCGCCGAATATTCTATAGCGGGAGGCAAAGCTTACTATAGAGGGAGGGTATTTATCGACCCTAATAATACTGCTACCTATTTACTACTAATCTACTGCACTTACTCGTTATTAACGGCCGGCTATCCAAATAGGGATAAAATATAGGTATAAATAAACGAATATTAATATTAATTAGGTATAACGGAGGCCGTTAAAGCCTATTATAAAGGTTACCTAATATACTTTAAGACGAAGGTATTACAACGAATTAAAGTAAACTATTTTAAACTTATATTAACGGTTTACGTACTATAAATTAATATATTAGTCGATTATGTTTCCCCTTTATTAAAAAGCCTTTATTTAAGCTAGAAATTTAAATATATCGCTATTATTATAAATTAATTAACGAAAATATATTACTATATCCCGACTATTATTATAGAAGCGGAAGAATTAGCGGACTATTTTATTAACTATATTTATACTTTTTATAACCTACTTAATACTATTATTTCCGACTATAATACTTAATTTATATCTTTATTCTAATTTACAATTTATAAACGTTTAACTATTAAAAAATTATTAAATTCCGCTTTCTACCTATAAATTAACGCCTAAACGGAGCGTATTAACATAGAAATAGAATAATATCTATATATTTTCGTTAATTAAATATAAATAAACTAAGTACGATAATTATTATTAGCGGAATTCGTAAGAAATAATATAATATTATTAATTATAGGCGTAACCCCCTTCTTTACTAACTACGATTTCTACCCCCGTATAAGTATCGAACCCGTAGTAGTCGTACTATTAGAAAGTTTCTCGCTAATATAGTAAAAGGAATATATAAAAGTTAACGAATTATTTATTCGTTTCGAAGCTATTTGGAATTATATACGTACTTCTACGAAGAAAATATAAGACTGATACGAAGCTAATACTAACGAAAATCGGTTTAATATATTAAAATACCGCGCTAAAGACTTCGTTATATTTAATACGACTAATTTTAATAATAGTAGGCTATATAATAAATTATACTTATAATAGGAGGGCCCTTTTAAAGTGGATTAAGTACGGTCTTATAATGTTAAATTAATTTTACCTGTTAATATAAAGTATTCGCTAATATTCTACGTTTCTATAATAAAATTTTACTATAAGGGCTTCCCTAGTTAAACCGATTTATAAAGCGACGTATGAACTAACGAAAGCAAAATTATAATTAAAATAGATAATTATAAGGAGGTAGCGGAATAGGAGTTTAATAAATTTTTAAATTATTTTTAACGAAGAAGCAATTATTATTAATTCTATATTATAAAGTAGAAGTATTATAATTTTACCGATAAACCCTTTAATAACGTTAAAGGAGTAAAGGACTCCGTTATCGCTTTTTACCGCAATTATTTAAATATTCCTATCCTACTAGCAATTTAGAATTAGCTAGAAATTAAAGTTATACTTTAAAAATAATCCCCGCGAAGGGCCCTAATACCCTAAATACGCTATATAATATTACCTATACCCTAAATACGCTATACGGCGTCCTTAACCCCGCTCCTAAAACGCTCTAAACGTATTACCGACTTAAAAGAGTAAATTAATATTACTGTAGCGGATATTATAGCCGGCCGCAAAATATAAGAGACTATAGTCGAATTAGTAAGCCGGGAGTTCGAACCTTTATTCGAAGAAGATTTAAAGAAAATAAACGAATTCTTTTATAAAATATTTAGGAGGTTAACGGAAATTTAGTAAGAAAAGCGGCCCCTAATAAAGAACGTAGAAGTACGGTTGGAGGCTAGAATTTACTAGTAAGGAAATAACGATAATATAGCCACTTAATTACAGATTGTAAGTATTTAATTACGGATTAAGGAATTGGAAGATAAGGATTGAAATAAGATTCTATTATTTTATATATATATATTAAATAGATTATTTAAAGTTTTATAAGCTTTTTTTGTAGGGAGGTAGTATTATAGGATTATTTGTAATAATATTACTAGGTATTATATATACGATTAAATATAGTTAGTCGAGCCTATTGGCCATTAGTTAATAGGATCGTACGTATGTACTAGTGGGCTTCGGTTTTAGATCTTGGGTACGGTATAGCCTGCCTTATATTTAGAATGCACTCCTCCCTCCTCCTTCTTTCCTTCCTCGTATAATTACGTTTATCCTACCTTACCCCCAACGGTGTTGCCCCGTGATACCTATAGATTATCCTATAGATTATCCTATAGGCTGGTGTAGTCTATGCGGCCTTAGCGATAGGGGTAGGCTAATAACCGTAGCCAGTTAGATATTAAATGCGTTCAGCCGCATCTGCTGTGCTGGGTTTCTACAGCCAATTAGAGCATACTATTAACCCGGCAACTATTGCCGTGGTGAAGGTAGTGATATGGGACGGTTAGTCAGTTACAGATAACCCTGTGACAGAATTAGATATTATATTTTTAAAATAATATTCTTAATATTATAATAATTAATATAAATACAAACTCCTCCATCCGGCTTTTATATTAATAGGATAAGCGAAGTGGCGGCGGATTAAGAGGGACGGATAAATTTCTTTTTAAAATTCTCGTTAATTTATTTTTTAATAATAGTAGTTTTAATAGGTAATATCGGTTTAGGCTTGGCGTATAATAGTTGTTCTCCTAGTCTAAATTCGATTTTATAATTGTATAAACGGTATGGGGGTATTTTATTAGCTATTGTAAAAAGAAAAGCGTTAATATATAGTTAATAATAATTTATTAATATCCTTTTTATTTCTTCCTTAGTCTTTTAAACTTTATTTATTTTATTGAGGAATTTTTAAACGTCTTCCTCCGTTACTTTTATTAAGTAAACGCAACGGATAATTTTTTTATAAAACGGTACGTCTTTAATTAAATCCCTTATTAAAGTAATAAATTTAATAATTACCGCCGCCTCCTTTTTTATTTTAAATTTGTACTTATTAGCTATATTATCGATAAAGGAGTAGAGGGAACGTAGAAGATCGTCCTTATACTTTTTCCTTTGCCCTTCGATAATATTTTCTACGATTTTGTATATAAAATCTATTTCTTAGAGTTTTGAAACGGTAGTTAGCCTTTTTAATTGAATATAATTAGTAATATATAGTTAGAATCGGTCTTTTTTATAAATAAAATTCAAAGTAGCGGCGTTGAATTCCTTAATATTAATAAAGTTTATATTGTACTTAATATATTTATTTGTCCGAATATTAGTATAGTACGTGCCTACTAATATACGTTTCCTATTAAATTTAATATACAATTTATATAGTATATCCCGTTTAATTAGTACGAAAATAGTAGCGGTATTTATAATACCCTATACTTTCGTATTTGCGTAGTGTACAATAAGAATTTATAATAGAGCTATTAATAGTATTTTAATAGGAGAATTAGAAGTCCGCTCTTTAAATCCTTCGTTTTTAAATTAGGGAGCTTTAATAAGTTAATCTTCGATTTCTTTATATTAGGCCGCTTCTTTACGAAAATAACCTTTAGGGACGTGAGGAAGAGAGGAAGGGAATTTAGAATTATTTTAGGGAAGCGCCTTCTTATAAGTATAGGCGGTTATAATAGAAACGGGGTTGGAAAGGGTTTAGAATGCTTCTATTTGGTTATTAGGGAGTTTTATTAATAAATAGCGGTCTTTATAACCCGGATAATTAAAATATATATTACTTTTCTTATAATTAATATATAGTTTATAAAAATTTATTTAAAGAAACCTTAAAATAATTAAGTATTTATTAGAGAAGTTATAAATTAAGAAGGTAACGATTTTTTTATAGTAATTTATTTATAGCCTTTTTATTATTTTTTCGTTAATTATACTTTTAACGTTCCCGTTTGCGAATACGAACTTCTTAAGACAAAGAAGGTAGAAATGAGGAAGATTATATTTTATAATAAAAAAATAATTAATAAATATAAATACGGAATATTTATTATTAATAAGGGAAATATAATAGTTTTTACGTATGCTAATAATTATGTACGTAGATAATAAAATTGAATTTAGAGTAGTACTATTTAGCGATTAGATTCGTATTTCTTTTAAATCCGTTGAAGGATCCCGTTATTTCTATAATATGATTATTTAGTTCGGTTTCTACGTACGATTAAGCGTAGAAATTAAGTATTTTCCAGTTCGTTATAATATTTATCGTTTGGGGCTAATTTAATTGCGGGGGTTGTAATTATATTAGTAAATTTTACCGAATAGATTTTTATAGGTTTTTATTTAGAAAATATCTTTTCGCACCGTCATAAATGTCTTCCGGCACCGTAATTAAAAAAGGCTTTTAGAGGTAACTCAGCCAAATTAAGGCCGTAGCATATAAAAAGTACATCGGAATTTTTATTTATTTTTCTTGTATAATATGATGTGTTGGGCGTATTTAGGCGCCCTCTATAGCCCTTAGTATACAATAAAAGAAGAAAAAACTATTTATTTACTTTAAAATTAGAATATTTGAATTGAGTCTTTCCTTTAGATAAATATATTTATAGCAACTAGACTATAAAATAGAGTAGAAAATTACAAAAATTCTAATATTATTTTTATACTGATAACTTCTTGTTTGGCAAAGTTATACTTAGTGGTATTTTTGATAACGGTGCCGGAAGACATTTATGACGGTGCGAAAAGACATTCTCTTTATTTAGTATTATTATTATTATATTTACCCTTACCCTTCTTCTTCTTACTAGCCGATTTACTGTTAGTATAAAGTTTACTATTTTAATTAATAGATTTAAAGTAATTGCGGGCGATATAATTTTATTAATTATAATGGTAGTAGAAACCTTTTTCCCTTCGTTCTTTAAAAATTTCGGGGTTGAATATAGTAAAAAGATTTATAGAATTAAGGTTTATTTAATTTCCTCTTTAATTTACGGGTTTATTAATTATAATAGGAGAGGCCGTTATAGCGTTTTTAAAGGAGGAGTTTAAGTCCTTAAAGGTATCCGCGATTATTTTATTATAATAATTAGCGTTTTTTAATTTCCGGTTGACCTTTTTTACGAATTTTAATTATATAATATAATTATCGTCTTCGGGAAAATCGTAAGTAATTAGGGTACTTCGAAGCCGTTTATTAAATTTATTACGAAAGTAATAAATTTTTATTGTATTATTGAGCTTATATTTATTTATAAGTTTAATAAATTCGATTTTGAAGCGTAGGAAAGGAGTATTATTTTAGTAGAAATTAATAAAGCGTTTATTAGTATTTAGTTTAACGTTAATATTATTATATTAGTTTGTAAGGTATGTAAAGAAAGTTTTATTAATTGTTTATAGTTATTTCTTAAGTTCCTTAGGGAATTTTATAAATTTCTTTAAGCCGTCGTTTAATACCGAATATAAATTTAGTCCTAATTAGAATATTGCGCGTACGATTTTAACCTACTTTATAAAGAAATAGAAGGAATTGAATTCTTACGTAATTTTAATTTAGTTCCGCTATAATTAGAAAGCGTTATAATATTTAGTATTATTTTTATCCTCTCTAATAAAGATTGGGGGGTTTTCGATAATGCGTTTAAGGGGCTAGGAAATAATTATTGTAATTTCTTCGGGGGCGTTAGAAGTTTCTAATATATTAAAGGAGGCCGTAGCGGATATAATTATAATTTACTATTATAGAATTATAGTTATATATTATATTATATTTCGTTATTTTATTATAGTATTGTAATTCGTAATAACCGTCGTAAGTGCCCTTCTTAATAGTTCGATAATAGATTTAAAGGCTAGTTATTGGGCGATAGTTCTAATAAAGACTTTATAATTTCAAAAAATTAAATATAGCCGAATATCTTTTATAAGGCCGTTTACGAAATTCCGGATATTATAAATAATATTGATAAATTAAAGAAGGGTTATCTAATAAATTGTAATATTGGGAATTAAATCTTTAGTAAGAACGTTGAAAAGTTCTTTAAAGTCGAATAGGTTAGAGGAATTGTTTATTAATAAGTTAATTCCTTATCCCGTTTCTTAAGGGTTTGGAGCGATATAATCTAGTAGCGAAATATTATTACTATTATCGTTATTATTACTAAAGTAATAATTGTAGTTATTATTATTTTCTGCGAAGAAGTTAATTTATAATATAAGGGGGATTACTACAATATAAAGGCGTAATTAAGGGGGATTGCTGCGATATAAAGGCGTAATCGTAATAATTAGACTACTGTTTTTGGGGTCCAATTTTAATGAATTTATAATTTAATAAAACGATTTTATATATTAGGGTTTACGATTCTTATAAGGCGATCCCGGTATAGTTCTAAATTATGTAGTTTTTCGCTGCGCGATTCTAAGGGTCGAAAAGAAATGTACGTATAAATACGATAGTTTAAAGGTATAATTAATTATTATAGTATAAAGGTATGAGGTAAGTAAGAATATATATAATTATAGGAAGGAGTAAGAAGAAAGGTTTAAGAGTGTAATCTTAGATTAGTTTTTATAGAAGTTAGTTTAGGAGATTAGTTTTGTAATAATCTTATAAGTATTGTAGAATTGGTATGACCTATATAGCGATGGCGATAATGAGGCTATTGTAGCCTTCTACGAAGGCCGTAATAGCCCTATACTATATTCGGAGCTATAGCCTAATCCCTAGCTCCGATAGCTGCCAACCGTATACTCTGAACTATTATAAAGCTAACCCTATAATATTATATTAAGAACGGTGTGTATATATAAATTGAGGGTGTGTGTGGGTAGGAGTATTCAATAATCATAGAAGGCCTTTTAGGGAGTTACTTTTTTTTTAAATTATTATTAAATTCTAACCAATTAGGTGTTAAGAAATCTGCAAACCGTAGTTGACATGCAAACCGTAGTTGACATGCAAACCGTAGTTGACATGCAAACCGTAGTTGACATGCAAACCCTATGCTCTCTGCCTTCGCTTTAACGCGGCTCAGGGCTTGAAGACCCGTGCAAAGCCTATGCAACCCTCCTATATTCCCGCTTCGGTACTTGGTAACACCACCAAAAGATGGAAGTATGTTCTGTTCAGTAGACAGAACATTGAATGCACGCTTATATAGCACATGTCACCCTGTGACAGTCTAATTCTAATGTTTTCCTCGACTAATTGTCCTTCCTACCTTTCCTCTCATCTTAAGTTACCTAGTTGACCCAAATAATATGAATACCTGTACTATGAGAAGTCCTTAACGAAGCTTCAAAGCCTTCATGTACTTTTGCAAAGTAGCAAGCATGCCCTGCTCGCTAATATTCTTCCCTCCGTTCACCTCTTCTTGCACGTTCTTGTCAACAACTTCGTACTCCCCATCAGTATCCGTGTCTAGTGGTTGACCCTTTGCCGTGTCTACAGGTTGATCATTGGCGGTGCCTAGTGGGAGGCCGTCTACATCAGACTTCTCAAGCCAGACCCAGCCCTTTTCCATATCGTCGACTTCGTCCATGTAGTCCCTCATGGCATTCAGCTGCGCCAAGATGCATAGAATCTTGGTACCATCACCCGGGTGGATAACACCGCACAATCTATCTTCGCGGATGTCTTGCACCTGGTCATCCAGCTCTTCCAACTTCTTGAGAGTTGTTGGCGAGTATTTGTCTCTGTGAGCATTGTGCCAGCGTTGGAGCTGCTCGTCGATATAGTGGGCGGCTGTTTCCAACCCGGTGGGCATCGGGGGGCCTCTGACAATGACACGTCCTTGGTATCGGGGGATCTGGTGCGAGGCAGAGAACGGCGGCGGGTTCTGGTTGTCGGTGGATTTTTGTTGGGTTAAGGGAGGGAGATCCGGGGCCGCGCGGTTTGTCTTGATGGTGGGGGTCTTGGTGTGAGGAGTCTTGGAGTTGGACATCTTATTGGTGGTGCTTGTAACTGGTATTCGTGTTGGTAGTGTTTCGCGTTTGGTATTGCTCTGGGGGTCGTGAACAGTAGAAAGTCTTTGGGCTGCCGTTGGGGGTGACTTCTCTTTATATCGGACCTCTGTATGTCGCCGATTTAGTGTTGGCGTTGGCCAATGGCCATGATACCGTAGCGGAAAAATCGGGCGGTCATCTAGGCTAGATGCCTCTATTCTAGGCCAGAGTTTTAGTCAGCTGGGATTGGGTGTCTAGCCTAGACTCAAAATCTAGCCTAGACGTCTAATGGAGGCCTCTGATTGGTCAGATCCATTTTGGTAATGGGAGAGATAATAGTTCCTTCTTTTCCGAAGTTCATTTCCTCCCACCCTATATTAAAGGAAAGAATGAAGCTCGGTTTCAACCAATTGGGCTAGTAGCCCAATGGTTCTTAGCGTCGCTTTCCTTCTTGTAATCACCTTTCTTGTGATCACCAGTTCGATTCCAATTGGTGACAGCTTTTTTTCCGTCGCGCGAAAAGTTTCGCACAAAAGTGTGAATACCCTCGTTTGGACTTTGAAGTCAAAATCTTGAACGGCTACCAAAGGACCACTACCTAGGAAGACCCTAATCAAAGACCCTTATAAAGGACCTTTGGAAGGACCTTTAGAAGGCCCTTATAGGGTCTTTGGCTTTTACTATTTTGCACCCAAATCCGACCAATCAGAGGCCTCCAATTTTCGTCTAGCCTAGATTTGAAGTCTAGCCTAGATAGCCAGACTGTGCTAGAATCACAGTCTGGGCTAGACACCTCCCATCTAGCCTAGAAACCCTCCTTATAATCTCGCTGCGGTACATTTCGGTTGGTTTTCGGCTCGGTCAGTCATACTTCCAGTGGTCAAGAACGTTCAAACTTCTCCTAATGAAGCTGACGAACATCATCATCTTCTAGAGCAATGTCCAACGAATGTGGCAAACAAAGTTATCAAGGTCCCTTTGCATCATCTAATATTGCGTTGACTGAGATGTTCGGTTGGTTCCTAGGTTCTTTCATGTTCTTGAACATGAAGACACGTGAACCGAAAAGCGAGTCGACACAATCCAAAGCCATTCTTTCGCAAAACGAAGGACATTCAAATTGACATAGCTAAAGCTAAGAGGGGTACATCAAGAATAGAAAGGCATAAACATGTAGAGCGGCATCTTCTGGTTCTCCCATATTGTTTTGGATGAGATGCAGCGTGAAATGAAAATGGAGCAACGTTGTAGAGATTGACCAGACTCGTGTTGGCGAAATGGCAGCCAAGGCTGGTAGTACTTGCCGGCCGGGAGTCTGCCGAGGAGCATGCGGCAATGGGTACCCCATCGTCAATTGTCAGTTGTTTGCATCCGTCTCCAATGCACGAAGCAGAACCGTCTTTCCCGCCTTTGCAACACTTTCGCGATTTTCATTCAATCATGGCTGCACACGTTTGTGTACTCGCAAAAGCCACTCACTTTGCTAACTGTACGTAATTGAACCAAGACGCCTTCCCTATCTACTCACACTACCTCTATTCAGAATCTGTTCTGACTGAAGCGTATAGTGCGATCGCCTTGACTGCCCGGCGAACGCCTCTGCTTCTCAAGCTCGACCGAATCAGGCGTCACCGCCCGACCGCCGTCACGATCCTCCTCGACAATTGGCAGCTCGCCCGGCTCGAATAGCGGCCTCGAGAAGCGGTTGTACGCGACAAACGTTTTATTGTCATTCACCTCGGCATTGACAGGCGTCGGCACCCGAACAGATTTGCGACGCACCACGACCGCATCGTCCATAATCGGCTTGACACCGCAGAACTTGTAGATCAAGTTCAGCCCCGGAATCGACAATCCGTGAACCACGATCGAGAACAAGACGAGGAAATACACAACGGGAATCATGACGCGCACGAGGTGTGTCTCCTCCTCGTCGCCATGGCCTAGCTCGGGGTACAAGTGGCGCGTGTGCTCAACGTAGAACACCGCACCAGCACCGATAGGACCAAAGTAGCCCATGAAGAAGGCCTCCTTGTAGTTCTTGCACACGTTGGGCATAAACTTGTACAAGCTAAGGATGGCGGGGATGCGGCGGAAGAGGAGGATCATGAAGCCTAGGCCGATCAGGCGTCCCCATGTCAGGCCGGTGGTGTCGGGCTGGTGAAACTCGTCCCACGGCATAACGGTGCCGATGTACATGAAGCCGCCAAAGTTGAGTAAGACGTCCATGCAAGAGTTGACCTCGTCGTGGCGCGCTTCGGTCTCGCGGAGGAACTCGCCGTCCCAGTTCATGGCGTTGCCAGCGACAAAGCAGGCGAGGAGGTCATCAGTGCCGAGCATGCCGCAGATGCCGACAAGGAAGAGGCCTAGAGCGGTGGGGTAGAGGAGGTAAGACTCCGAGTCAACCCATTTCCTGTTACGTGTCAGCAAGATGAGCTTGGCCTAACCAGCGAGTCCTGGCAGGAAGAGCGGCTACTCCAGTTGAGACACACCTGCGCAGAGCAAACTTGAGAGCCTTTCCCGCCACGAACCCAACTAGACCACCAATCGCGACAGACATAAGCACAATGTACAGCCACGTCTCTACCACCCAGTTTCCGATGGCGACGCCGACCCCTCCACCGATCCTGCCCACTCCTTCCGCACTCCGAGCAACCACCTCGGCCGCCGACTCCGCGCCATGTCCACTAGAGGAACCATCGCCATTGGCATGCCTCATCAGGTACACAGCCAACATTAGGAAAGGAAAACCAAACCCGTCGTTGGCGCCGGCTTCGCTCGATATGATCTCACGCAGATCACGAGCCACAAACTTGTCCGCGAAAGGACCCTTCGCAATGGCCTGACTGAGGATTGGGTCTGTGCAAGTTACACAACTAGCAATGACCAGCGCCGACAGGAGGCTAAGGTCTGGCACCGTTGCCAACATGCACAGCGTCGTGCAGAGCCACATGACGGTCATGATGGGGAGCAAGCACAGGACCATCTCCTTCCAGCGGAGGAGCTGATACTTGGCCGGAAGCTGGTAGCCCGCAATGACTAGCTGGACGCCAATCATGATGCGGGTCAGGCCGAGGGTGATGGCTGACGTTTGCTCCGGGGATGGTGAAGAACCCCATCTTGAACTGTCCAGGAATTTGGCTGATATCGGACCAAGGATGATCCCGATGAGGACGGAGGGTAGGGCTTCACCGAGGAACCAACGGCTTTTGATCTTGACGGATATGATGCCGAAGATGATAATGAAGGCGCCGAGAACGGCGACGACCGTATTCAGGTCGCTGACGTCCAGGTTTGGCATCGTGGTAGGTGGTGATGAGTCGCTTGCTGAAAGCAAAAACAGGCTACTGTGGGTTCTGCTGCAGGATCTCTGGTCTGAATAGTCGATAACAGGTCCAAGGACCTCGCTTGTCCGGCAAACTCTGATCGTTGACGCTGGGTCGACAACACAATTCTGTCTAATGAGGGAAACAACAAGGGATGTCAGTATGAGACAACCAAATGGATGGGGCAAGGTGTTCGGAACAGGAAAATATATGGGCCAGCCCACTGGAGGAAGAGCAAAGAGGTAAATGTGAAAGTGATAACGGGTGGGATGACCCGTGGACTGATCAACAACTCGTTCCACTGTCTTCGGCCGCCAACGCTGTGAACCCGGGTGGAAAACAAGGGGTTTTTAAATGATCTTTGAGACCATTACGAGGCTTACCGTTCTTGGACGAATTCGAAGAAAGCAATGATCACCATGGACCGCGATGCCTCCTGTTAGAGGATGTCCACCCTGCGGCGGCTGATCTAACTCGAGAACGACGCCCTGAACTTGGCAAATGCCCTCATCGTTGCCCGTTGACGTCTCCTTGAAAGAGGACACAACGGGAGGTGTTCCCAGGGGCAAAGGGGCGACCAACCGTCACAGCCTCTGCCACGGATTGCGTTTAAAGTTGGGATTAAGATCACGGCCAAGAGTGCTTATCAGCAGCAAGCGTTGGCTCACAGGCATCGACCAAGACCTTGGCTTCAGGCATGGCAGCGGATCATGATGGGGTGATTTGGCTTATTCGCTCACCAGTTTCTGGGCACGTCGCGGTTGGAAAGGCTTAGCCCTTGGCGGCTAGGGGTCGATATTTTCCGTAAATCTGGCATTTTTTCATTTCCTTACACTTTTCCTTACTGAAATTTCCAAAAGATCCGTGCACGAATCCGTGCACTCCAGCTAAGGTACATCCGTACCACAACTCTGCGCGTACTTTAGTAGGGAAGCTGGCTTTGGCACGTACCTTTTAAGCTGGTGGGGCCAAACACATGATTGAAAATCTGGTAAGAGATCCCTATTTTTCACTTCATTCACCGAAATTTCCTTATCTTACCGCTTACAGGAATTTCCGATCGACCCCTATTGGCGGCTGTCTTTGCAAGTTTTTCATGTTTGAGAGCGCGTTTGATTGTAGCGTCCACGCCGAGAACCTTGGCGATCGAGGGCGGCCGGGCAACCCATGGATGACTGCCGTCGTGCCGGGAACAACGCTAAGCTCTCGGCCCGCTGCAAGACCCTGAGAAATGACGAAAATCTTTTATTTTAAGAAAGTACGATGAATGAGAAAAGGGAGGTGGGGGAAGAAAAGGGAGAAAGGGAAAGAAGGTAGGAAAGGAGAAGACGGAGAAGGAGAGAGAAAAGGAGAGAAGCGGGGTTGATGAAGTGAAAAAGCCCAACGTCTACATCTCCCAACTTCTTCCTCTTACAACCATCATCACCACTACCACCGCGGATAACAACAACAACAACAACAACAATAATAACAACAATAACAACAACAATAACAAAAACAACAACAACAACAACAACAACAGCGACGACAACAACGACGGATGCAAAACGAATTCAATTAACTATTCCATTATCATTTTCATCGCTAATCAATTGCTCCAGAGACAACAATAGCAACAGCAACAACGACAACCCCGATATAAGGTAGTAGTAGTGGTAGTGGACTTCGTACATTGGTTGGGTGCCCGGTTTGGAGTTGGTTTTTGGACTTGGGTGGGCGACGAAGGTTTGAGGGACAAGTGCGAAGAAAGAGGAAGGAGTAGAGTAGAGTAGAGTAGAGTAAAAAGGAAGGAGAAGGTCTGCTGGAGTGCCGGTCGTGTGCAGTCGTGGGCGGTGGTGTGATTCTGCGTTTCCTATCATCAGTCTTGGACAGGGGCAGGTTTTGCTGACTTTGAGATCGATGTCATTGAAGCAGGAAAGGGAAGACGAGTCTCTCTCTTAATTCTTGTGCGTTAAACTTGATGTTTCATTGGTATGTCCACAACTCTTTCGCCTGGCCACCTATGGAGCTATCCGTTACATGTGCCCTACTTTCAACATGAACACCTCATCCCACCCATGCGTGTCTGCCATGGGTCTGCCGGCATGGCACTCACTCTACTCACATGCAAACTTGATCGTAGCCTCGTCAAAAAGGAAACAGGAAAAAGAGAAAGAGCGTCACTACAACCCGTTAAAGGTAGGAAGCCTCAACAAGGAAGGCAGTCGTGAACTTGGCATGGCGGAGGACAGCATCCCACATGATGGTGGAGTAAGCCTGTTCGCGTGGAGACAATGGGTTAGCCGTAGCCCAGGGAGAATGATCGCGGGGCGGGTAGTACTCACATCGCTGGAAGAGTGGAGGTAAGGAGTGGCGGTATCCATGGGCTCATCGCAGACATAGGCGGCAGCTGGAAATCGCAGGTCAGTCATCCGGATTCTTCTTCAAGTCCACAAGACAGCACATGTAACTTACGGAAACCGTTAGACCTGGCGGACGCATGATCCGAGCATCCATAACCGCACGTATCGCTAGTCGTGGCGCCGGTATAAGCAGTGGCAATCACGCGAGTGTACGCAGTCAACGAGGTGTCGACATAGTCGGTATAGATCGAGATCTTGCCGCTGGGCGAGTACCGTACTGGGAATATGCGCTATGTAACATTGAATGTGCTGTCCAGAAACCAATGTAAACAAAACATTTGATCAGACTAAAACTTCCGATGTTAATTTGACATCCAATGTTTAAGGCCCTATAAGTAAAAGAAATAGAAGGCTAGAGTACCTCTTTAGGTACCCTAGCCTTTGATTCCAGAAGGTCTTATAGAAGGCTAATAAATCCTTTTTTTTTTTTTTTTTTTTTTTTTAGTTGAGAAGAATAAAAATTTTGGTCACAGCGAGGAATCGAACACGAGTCTGAAGGTGAAGAACTACTTCATTAACCACTTGGCCACTGAGCCAAATCGTTATTTCTGAAGGAAAGGGCGAGTTTTTCTTGGTTATAAAGGGAAAGTGAGATGTTGGGAAGGAAGGACTTTGAAACTTTGAAAAAAAAAAAATTCTCGAAGTTTTTTCCTTCCTTCTTCTTCAGGTACAACCCCCTATATTATAGCGCCTTCAACTTTGAATGTCAAAGCAACATTGGAAGTCTAGGATGTACCTCCTAAACATTGAATGTCCTAATCCGCATTTTTCCGCTATGGTATCCAGCCATGTCCTGGTTCATGACGGCATACACGCTCTTGCCAGCGGACTTGTAGCTGGAGAAGACAGCAGCAGAGCCAAGGAGACCACCCTCTTCGGCAGAGTAGAAGTGGAATTCGAGCGTGTCCTTGGGAGCGAACTTGGCGTTGGCAAGAACGCGGAGGGCTTCGAGGATGACGACGACGCCCGAGCCGTTGTCGTCGGCGCCGGGTCCACGTGCGGTGGACGAGCCGCCGGTCGAGTCGTAGTGAGCGCTCACGATAACCAGGTTGCTGCTGGTACCGGGGATCTTGGCGATGATGGAGGGCTGGCTCCAAGAATGGGTGAACTTGGTCACGGTGATGGCCGAGTTGGCGGAGGCTACGGAGACGATGGTGTCATACAACCAGGTGCCGGCCTGCGTGCCGTAGGTGGACTTGTAGTACCGGTTGTAAAAGTTGGTGAGGGTGAGGAGCCACGACTGAGGGTTGGTGGTCGACACCTGGGAGAGCAGGGAGTTGACCTGGGTCTGGTGAGAGACGGCGGTGGGGTAAGTAACGGCTTGGGCTAAGAAGTCGGATTTGGCGGGAGCACCATCAGGGTCAAGGTCGGGAATAAGTCAAATCGACCCCAAGTCAAGTCCAAGTAGGCCGCGCCCTAAACAAGGGCAAATCTAAGTAAAATTTTGACTTATAAGCCCAAATCTAGGCTCCCTAAGCTTAATTTTTCAAATAAATTAACTAAATTAGGCTTAATTATTCAAATCTAATCATTTTATACGTACAAATCTAGTTTTTAAATATTCGAATCTACTACAAGGGTTCGATTAGGCTCTAGAAACCAATTATAAATCGGGGGTAATAATAGTTATTTTGCCGCAATAAAGGGTTAACCCTATAATTTCGAGCGAAAAATTTTCGTATACGTAAAATATAACTTATTGTTTTACTAATAAATCCCAATTAATAATATAATTATTAATAATTCGCCCGTAATATATACTTCTATTAACAATTTATAATTAATTTATATAACGATATTATAGCTAGTACTCCCTCCTCCTCCCAATCCCTATAGGGAAATCCCTCTATTAATAGTATTATACAACCGAATGAATTTACTACTTTATAGTAACGGCGTATAATTACTTCTACTTTTAATATATTATATACTACCTATAATACTTCTTTTAAAGAGCAAATATTAAAATTCCTCGCCATCGATATTAAAACTATCCTTTATAGTATCGCCAACCTCCTTACTATTCGTATAAAGGGGAAATACTACGTTTTCGAAAAGTAAATATACGTTAAAAAAAAGAGGGTATTGTAAATTTCCTATTATAATATCTATTTTATCGAAATATTTAATAATTAAGAGAAAAAAGCCTTTTAATACTATAAATATTATTATATATTCTTTAAAAATATATAATATAATTCCCCTCTTTTATAATTATAACGGTTAGTAATTAACTAATTATAATTCTCGCTACTACCTCCCCTAGTAAATATTTACGTAAATAATATAAGAAATTACTGCCGTTAACCGCTAAGGATTCAATTATTAAACGTAATAAATCCATTATTAAAAAGCTGGTTAAAAGTGTTAATAAATAGTCGATTTTAAAACCGGTCGTTAATAATTTTAAAGATTTATTCCTTAACTAAATTATTAATACTAATATACCTTTTACTATTATATCGTTTCCGGAGTTTCGTAATTTAATATTATTAATAAATAAGTAATTAACGATTAAACTATTATTATCGAATAGAAAGACTATTAAAGTTTAAATTAAAGAGCGCTATAATACGTACTTTAACGTACTTAAATAGAAGTTTACTTAGTCGCTATATAAAAAATATATTTCCTTCGACTTTTAAACGTCGTTTAACTAATATACTTTCTTCAATATTATTATTTATTATATTAATTATAAATAGTCGCTTAAATATTATTTATTTAGTCTCTACTATATAACTGGTAGCTATAGTAATAAAAATATTATATTAATTGTAGTAGGTTACTTTAATCTAATTAAATTATTTATAAATAATTTTAATTAAGTATAGTTAAATAATATATAAATTAATAATATTTATTAAAATTATATTTACTAGGGGTTAATTAACTTACTTTATAACGAATACGAATATAAAACTAAAATCCAATACGTATACTACTTCGGTTATATCTTCAATTTAATAATAAAATCGGTAATTCGAAGCGATAAGAAGGAGGCGCTACGGCACTTATTTAGCTTTATAAAATTAACTATACAAAAAGAAGAGGATTTATTAGCGAAATAGCGGAAGATTAGCCCGCTATTACGGGAAGAGGGCGAGAGGTTGGGTGTAGATGATTGATATGCGTAATTGTACGAGGGAAGAAAGGGAAGAGTGTAGAGGTGCGATCGGGAGATGGGCCTTTATAGGACTCGAGCTATAAACCCCTAGTAGGTCTATGGCGGGAGGCTATAGCTAATTAACCGATGGTAATAGTAGTTTTAGAGAGCTATTATTACTAATATATATAATATAGGCTAACCTTATAATACTTCCTCGGATTAAAAGAAGCTATATAACTAATTAAAATTATATAAAATAATAGATAACCCTATTAAACGTTTAATCCAACTATAAAAAACTTTTATAGCCATTAATTATAACAATTTCCTCTTCCCTTCGTACTTTATTAACGGAGCTTCCGCTTCTATAGCCGGCTCTTCTGTCTCTTCTAACATCCTCCTTCGCTTTTACTCCGCCGCTAATTAATTTAGGAGTATTAGAACCTTTAAGTATATTTTATAAAATTGTCGTATTATATTAGAGGATATAATTATCACGGGGTAAGGTACTGTTGGGGGTAGGGTTGGATATACGTTGTTATGCGAAGGAGAGGAAAGGAAGGATGTGTACGGAGGACTAGCTATATGGGCGAGAGCCCTAAAGCCAGGCCGTACGCGCATATAACCTTATACGTAACCGTACTATAACGATAAATATAGTGCGAATATAGGGTAGGTATATTATAGGCTAATCCTATAATACTATCCCCCCTTAAAAGAAGTTCTAGTAGTTTCAAACAATATATATATAAAATAATAATTTAACTATTATAATCGTTTAATTCTATTTCCTCCAATATTTTATTATAATTAATAACTTCTACAAATAATATCCTACCTACCCAAATATTTAACAACCTTCGTAATATCTTCTTATATAATAAAGCTAAAGACTCTTCTACCTTCTTATTTATCGGTTCGGTCGGTTCACGAACGGTCGTAACGCCATCTAGTAGCAAAATAAATATATTAATTACAGCAGCGGTTTTACGGCGTACCAAGCGGGCGGAGCGCCGTCTAAGTAATTCAAGAACGGACTCAAAGGGCTCGGGAGCGGACTCGGGAACGAGTACCAGGGCGGTATTAATATATTCAAGCTATTACTAAACTTCGGAGAGCACTAATTTATCGGAATTCTCCTTATAGAAACGTAGGACTATCTTTTTATAATTAATAACGTTAACTTTAAATTCCTAAGTAAATTAATAATCTCCCTTCTATTATACGCAATAGTACTAATAAATATTATTACCTAATTAGGTATAATCGATGAATTTCTCAAAATCCTATTCGGTACATTCCTCATAATCGTTCATACGGACTATAATTCTACCGTCATTTACTTTAATATCCGTTAAAGTATTCTAACTAAATAGGCTTCTACCAATTTAGGGTTGAATTATCGAAATATGAAAAATAGGGGCATACTTTATATTCGAAAGTAATACGAAATATATTATATAAAATTCCGCTTATATAACTTTAAACGGTCCTTCCTAACGGGGGTAGAATTTTAATATCGGTCGGCTATTAGCGAAATTAATTATATTAAAGAATATTAAATCCCCCTTCTTATATTTAGGCGAATCGATTCGGTAACAATTAGCATTATTTTCATACCGTACTTAAGTACACCTTATTTATTAGGACGCAAAGTCCTAAATCGTTTAAAAACAATTAATTAATTCGTTAGCTGTATAATACTCTTTTAACTAAACAGGTAATAAATTTAAGTACAATAAAATATATAACTCGGTACCTATTCGAGGATAAAAATTATAATTAGCGAAGAAAGGAGAAATATTAATTAATAAAGAGGTCGCGTTATTATTTATAAATTCGGCGAATAAAAACTATTTAGCCTAATTAATCTATACCCAATTAATATAAAAACGAAGGAATTATTCTATTTTTACATTAATACATTCGGTTTAAATATTAATTTAAGGGTGGAAAGCAGAAGTCAACTTACAAATAACGGCAAACCGCTTACATAGAATATTCTAAAAACGTAAAATAAATTATATACTACAATTGGAGAAGATTGTATTTAATAAATTATAAAGGTAGTATACCTAGTCGATAAATCATTTAATTAATTTTTTAACTTCTAGAATTACCGTTAGGATATAGTAATATATTTTAATTAGTCGGTTAATAATAACGGCAATATATTTGAAAGTCTAGCCGAAATAGATATTTAGGGGTAGTAAAGTAATATAATTAATAGAAATATTTTTCTATAAGGCGAACGAAATTTTAAAAGGTTTAAATAAATTAACGGACTTTTATTTTAAAAATTTCGTTTTAGTATAGGGGAAATATCTTTTATAGAAAATTTTAATATCGTAAATTATCTCCTCCTAATAGAAATTACGTTAAAAAAAGTTATAAATCGCGTTACGGCTAAGGTACCCTACGTTAGAAGAATTATATTAACAATTAATTAAAACGAATTAAAGTTTTTTATTATACGGATCGATAATAACCCTATTATACTATTTAGCAATTCTATTATTAATTACCTAATATTCTACGAATACTTTATAAAATACCTTTTTAATATTAGGGGTTTATTATTTATAAATAAGATCCAATAAATAGGAAACGACTTCTTAGAAGAAAATTAAAGTTTCGTAACTATTTAAAATAATATTATTAATAGATTTATCGTTATAGTCGTTTATTAAACGGAGGGTGAAATTTAAAGGGTCGAAGTAACCGTTTTCAAATTATACAGGGTTTAAAAATACCCGCTAGCGGGCTACTAAACAATTATTATCGATATTAATAGGGCAATCGTTAAGTTTACAACTTAGGGTATTAGGGCGAAGATTTTGCGAATTCGGGGTATACTTAATAAAGAAATTAAATTATAATAAAAATTAGGACTACTTTATATAACGCTATATAAGTTATTTATTAATTATAAACATTTAAAAGTTTTTATAATTTATTAAAATATTAAAAAGCTATTAGGCTCCTTCGAATTCTAATCTCTATTCCTCTAGTACTTTAATAATAGCGAATAACTCTTTATCGTATATATTATAATTATACTTTTAAATTATATATTTAAACGAAAAGTAGGCAATTAAGTAGAGAATACCGTTATTACCGTATTAAGAGAGAATACTACTTACAGCTTAATTAGAAGCATTTATTTTAACTACCATTTTTTTAGACTAATTATAGATTTTCAATACGGGTCCGCTAGTAAAAACCTATTTTAAAGCCTCGAAAGCGGAATTATATACAACGGACTAAAATTATACGGCATTCTTCTTTATAAATTTGTATAATAATTCCGCTATTATCGAAAGATTTTTAATAAAACGGCGGTAGAAGTTTACAAAGCCTAAGAAAAATTATAGGGACTTCTTAAATTAGGGAATTACCTAATCGGTAACAGCTTTAACCTTTTCCGGATTTATTTCAATATTTCCCAATATAATAATAAGGCCTAAATATTTCGTTCGTATTATATAAAATTCGTATTTATCGATATTAACGCTAAGGTTTACTTTAATTAAATAATTATGGACGTCGTTTACGTACTATTCGTAATCCTTAATATTATCGGAATAAATTAAAACGTTATTAAAATAAGTAATTATATAAATATTAAGAATATTATAAAGAATATTATTAATATAGTTTTAAAAAGCCCCGGGGGCGCCTTATAAATTAAATAGAACTACTAATAATTTAAATAGATTAAACCATATTATAAAAATTATAAACTATTCGTACCCCTTTTTAACGCGGATATAATTAAAAGTAGCAATAATATCGAATTTAATAAAAATTTTAGTACAATAAATTACATTAAAAGTTTCTTTAATTAACAATAGCGAATACTATAATTTAAGGGTAATATTATTAATACCGTAGTAGTTTATATAAACGTAGACTCTTCTTCTTAATTTCTTTATTAGAAGGATTAAAGCGGATACTTTTAATTATAATAATTAAATAAATTCCTTTTATAATATATTATCAATTTAATTTTTAATAACATTAAATTCATCGGAATTAAAAGGGCGTTTACAAATAGCTAGGGGTATAATTTCCGGGCAGAATTCGATTTTAAAATCGTAGGAACGATAAAGGGGAAGGGTTTTAATTCCCTCTTAATAGAAAATATTTATATAATACTAGTATTATCGAAGTAATTTAATTTAAATTTATTCGTTAATTTTAGGGGGTTTATTAGCTTTTTTATAAAATTTCGTAATATTTTCCGAAGTAACTTTACGTAAGGCGATACTATTAACGGCGAAATATTAATTAATAACTTCTTCGTACCGGGGGAAATTAATATCTATACTAATAATTTTAATAAAGTTAGAGACTTTAACGGCTTTTAAAGTAGTTACATTACCTTTACTTACTAAATTATCAATTTAGCGATAAAAATTATTATCGAAGAATTTTTTATATTTTTATACTTTATTTATAAGGATTTCTTTAATTATTTTTAATATAAATTTATCGTTAAGGGTAAACGGGTCTAAAATATTATACTTTTCTATTAATTAATCCTTTTCTATTATACGTTTAATATTTTCGGCTATATTAACCCTTATAGTACAAATGATTTAGAAGTCATACTTTTTTATTAATTAATTGAAGGCGGCGGCGGATAATTTTTTAATATCGTTAGAGTTAATAGGATTTATTAGAATATAGAGGCGACGGATTTAAATTTAATAATTTATAATAATAGTATAGAATTTTGTAACTATTTAGTAAAATATTAGGACTATCCGTAATAGAAGAGGGGAGATTACGCCGAAAGGGACGGCGTTAAATATAATAGTTTAGCCGGGGCCCGTTAGTATTTTACTAATCGCGGAAGTTTTTAAGCAGTAAGTAATCCGGTTTCGAAAACGGTTAAACCGTTAGCGGGCCGCTCGTTTTACAATTATAAAAATAGAAATATAGTAAAAAATATTTATTTATAATTTAATATCGGGTTTACCCTCGTTTAAAATTTCTTTATAAATAGCCTTTTTAAACATTAAATTCGTTATATTAAAATAAGTAGTCGGGCTGGCTATAGGGGTTTCCCGTTTAATATTAGGGATACCTTTTGGGAGGTAGCCGCGTATTTTATAGGTTACAATAAATTAGAGCGAATTATAAGGCTATAAAATACTTAGCGAATAATAAATTAATTATAGGTAGCCTAGAATAATTAGGTTATTTTCGGTTAAGTTGTAAATAAGTAGGTTAATAATTTCGTAATAATAACCTATCCCTATTATAAGTCTTATAAAATAAATAATATTACTTTTAGCGGGGTTTCCGTTAGTGAAATATAAGATTTTAAGTATTATAAGCTTAAAAAAGGGGAGACGGTAACGATAAATAAAACGTTTATTAATAAAACTTAGGGCGGTATAGCCGTTATCAATTAAATTTAAATAATATACTTTATACGATCCGTCGGATAATTAGATAGAGAGGTTTAATAAATTAGGGTATTTATAATAACTATTTATAAAAGATTTATAAATTTTAATTATATTTAATTATATAGTAATATTACCTTCCTCTTTTTATTTTATAAATAATTACTTTTAATTATAATTTAATTTAGAAATTATATATTTCCCTATTAATTAATATAATTAATTTAATTACTTTAAACGGGGCCGACGAAGCCGGGGACGTATATAAGGACTAGGGTTTATTAATATTACGGTATTATAGCGTTATTATTAGCCGTTTAGGTATTTATAGCGTTAATTTAATATTATTAGCTGTAGCCCTACTAGTTGTAACCTTATTAGCTATAATTATACTAGCCTTATTAAGGAGTAGCGTTATTATTACCGCCTTTATTACTTTTTTTATTACCGTTCTTACCGCCGTAACCGCTATAATTACTACGGGTAGAAGCGGGGAGATCTTTATTGAAATTAATACGGTTATAGTAAGCGGTTGAAAAATAATTTTTATAATTGTAACGGGTATATACGTTTATTTTTATATAATACTCAAAAATCTTTTGCGAGATTATATTGTATATAATAATATTAATAGCGGATATAAAATTAAAGTTTATTACGTTACCGCTTTAATTAATAGGTTATTCTACGGACGAAGTAATATTATAATTATTCGAGGAAAATAGTTTATAAAATAGGTTAGCAAGCTTTTCGTAATAAATATTATTTTTATAACTTTAAGTAAATAAATAAATTATTTAAAATTATTTACTATTATTATTATCGGTAGGAAGCGGGTATTAATAAGCGATAATATTACGGACGGCTTTAATAACTTTATTATAAAGGAAATATATTTTTATAGTATTATTTATATTATACTAGTCGATAAAGATAGTAAAACGGTCTTCGAAAATAATTTAACGTATATTTTTAATTATTTTTAGGTCGTTTAATTCGCGACGAACGATAACGGTAAAATTAGAATTATTATATTTAATATTAAATTCTTTAAAAAGGTTTATAGCAGTCTTCTATTTCTATTTAGTATTATTAGTTAAATATTCGAAGATATTAGTTAGCGCCGATTCAATAACTATAAAAGGGGGGCTTTCGAAGTATTTAACGATATACGAAAAACGTTTAAATTTAGAGGCGAAGTAAATCGGTTCATTAATTTAATATAATTTAACTTTTATACACTAGGAGCAATACTTTTCCACTTTTTCTAATAAAGTAATTCCTTTACTATTGAATAGTATAATATACGTACGTAATTATATTAACTTATAACTACTACTATTAACGTTTATAATTACTATAATAAGTACTTTAATTTTTTAAATTTATTTAAATTAAATACGGACTTTATTAATAACTTTAACGTACTTATCTCTTTATTTTTAGAAGGATTTAAAGGTATTAATTTTAAAATTATTAAAGGATTATTTAAGTTCGTTAATCCCTTATTAGAATTCGGAATTTTAAATATTTGAATAATTGATTTTTTAATAGGATTCGGTAAAGTCCTCTTCAATTTTCTAAGCGCGCGAATAAACTTTAATTATATTATTATAAATAAAACGGTTATAAGTAAGGGTTACGTTATAAAATATTAGGACTAATACGAGCGTAAGGGCGTAGTTTATAATATAATATAATGGAATACGAATAGTAGGATTGTTATTAAAATTTATAAGTACTTTAGTTAGGGTATTGTAAATTATTTAATTTTTAAGGTTAGTAATTTAAAGGGTACTAATAGCGGTTATTATAATAAAATTATTAATAATAATCCGTAATTAGTCTATTATTAATTATTAAATTAACGTGGATATAGTAGTTTCTTTAAATATATTATCTTAATTAATAGGTAGGGAGAAAGAAATAAGGTTGATATTTATATTATATTACTTAGTTCGAATTGTATTATTTACAACCGAATCTTTACTTGCCCTATTCGTGAGGGGTCGAATCTTTTAATTGTAGAGTACGATTTAAATGATTTTTTTTATACTAAATATAATTTGAATTTATTTCCTTTATATGCGCGTAGTACAATAGTAAAGTACAATAAACTATTATAGGGTGAGGTATTGTTGAGGGTAGGGTTAGATATACGTTGTTGTACGAAGGAGAGGAAAGGAAGGATGTATACGGAGGATTGGCTATATAGGCGAGAGCCCTAAAGCTAGGCCGTGCGCGTATATAACCCTGCACGTAACCGTGCTATAACGATAGATATGGTGCGAGTGTAGAGTGGGTATGTTATAGGCTAATCTTGTAATAATAATTATATTAATACGCGGCTACTATAAGGGTTAATGAAGTAGTACTTAGACGACGAAATATTTTTAACAACCATTAGCTATTTTATAGTAATTATCGATTTTAATAAAATCCTATTCTACCGAATCTTCTTTATTATTAGTCTTCTTTATATTACGATTATAATTCGTACGAACGTCCCTTTCTTATACTTTTAATTATTTTAAGATATTTACTTCGGTTTATAGTTTAATTTTGTTGACGTGGAAAGTCGGGTTGTAGTTTATATTGACGGTGAGTTTAAATATGATTTTATAATTGTCCGTTTTAATAATTTCGAATAGACTTTTATAGAAGGGGGTGAATTTTACGTACGGGCGGCCGGTATCGAAGTTCTTTATATTAAGTAGGACTTTATTTCCCGTTTTATATTTTAGGGTATCCGTCCGTCGAATATTAGCGTTAATTTTATATTATTATTAAATTTACTTTATTTAATTTATAATATATTTTAGTACTTTTTTAAAACGGTTAGCTATTTTATTAGTTTGAAAATATTCTACTTATTATTAAACTAATAAATTTGGCGGATATAACTTCGCTAATTTAATGCTTATCCGAAGGTAGAAATTATAGTTAATAAAGAAAGGAGATATTCCTATTATTTTAGAAATTAGGTTATTATTAGTAAATTTTGCGATTGGGAATTAGTTTACCTAATCGTTTTACGCTTAATTAATATAAAGATAAAGATATTTTTCTATTTTTATATTAATACGTTCCGTTTAGTTATTAGTAGTTGGGTAGAATACGGAGGAGGGCTTGAGAATTATTTTTAAATAGGAGGATAAAATTTTTTAGAATTGTAAAACGAATTGGGAGTTACAATTTAAAATAATGGAGTTTGGTAAGTTGTAGATGTTGTAGATCCTTTCGATGAATTAGTTTGCTAGTTCTTCGGTTATGAAGTTAATTGTGAGAATGAAGTATTGTATTTTCGTTAAGTGGTTAACGACGATAGTTATATATTTGAATTCCTATCCCCGATGTACGTAGGGTATTAAAGGGGTAATATAATTTACGGAAATATCTTTCTATAGTGCGAAGAGTATTGTTAATGGTTTTAAAAATTTATAAGGGGAGTGTTGTAACGGTTTAGATTTAGTATATAGTAAGTAAGTTTTATAGTAAATTTTAATAGTATTAAATATTTTTAATTAGAAGAAAGATTGAGAGAGTAATAAGTAGGTTTTTTTACGATCCGGGTATTTAGTAGATGGCGAATTATATATATAGCGGAGGAGTTGGAGTTGAAGTTTAGTATTATTAGGGTCGATAATAACGGTATTTTGAAAGTATATTCGTCTTTATATTATTTTGTATTTAGCGAAAGATATTTTTTTTAAATAATTTTTTACTTCTTTAAATTACGTACGGCGATTGGGGTCCGATAGGTAAGCGAGTAAGTTTTGTAAAAATATTAATTTTTTATAATTCTTTGTGATTAAGTTATTAGTAAATTTGTTATTTATTATTTTGAAATTGTAAATATATTTAGTTCTAATATTAAGAATTTCCTTTCCGCTTTTTAAAATGAAAGTTCTATTTATAAAGATATTATAATCGAGTAAAACCTTATTTTTAGTTAGTAGCCGCTTATTAGCTTCGTTTTTGGGCAGGTCTTTTGGTTTTTTATTTAGGGCGTTAGGGTATACTTATAACGAATTTGGTCGGTATTTAATTGTAAAATTAAATTGGGAGAGAAATTAAAATTATTGTATATATTGGGGGGTAAATTATTTATTAATAGTAAAGGATTTTAAGCTTTTATAATCCGTAAGAATTTTAAAAGGCTATTATATTCCTTTTAATTTGGCGCGCTATTCTTTTAAAGTTTTAATAATAGTTAGTAATTTTTTATTGTAGATATTATAATTATATTCTGTTAAAGAGTATTGCTAATTGAAATAAGCGATTGGTTAGAGGATATTTTCTTCGTTATATTGTAATAATATGTTTTTATAGGCCTAATTAGATGTATTGGTTTCTATGATAGTCTATTTAGACTAGTCGTAGATACGAAGAATAGGTCTGCTATTAAAAGCCTTTTTTAATATTTCGAAGGACTTTTAGTATTATTCTTCCTATTCTTATTCCGCCGTTTTTTTAATTAATTGATATAATGGGCCGGCGATAATAGAAAAATATTTGATAAAACGATAATAGAAATTAGCGAATTTTAGGAAGCGTTGGAGCGACTTTTTGGAATTTAGAATTTCCTATATTGTAATTGCGGAAATTTTCTTTAGGTTTATTTTAAAATTATTTAGGGTAATAATAAGACAGAGATATTTAATTCGTTGTATATAGAATTTGTATTTATTAATATTAATTTAAAATTTTACTTTGATTATCTTTTATAAGACTTCTTTAATGTATTTTTTATATTCTTTTTCGTTGTTGGAATAAATTAAGATATTATTGAGATAGGCGGTGGTGTAAATATTAAGAATGTTGTATAAGACGTTATTAATGTAATTTTGAAAGGTTCCCGGCGTACTTTATAAATTGAATAGATATATAATAGATTTATAGAGGTTAAAGTGGGTAATGAAGGTAGTAAATTATTTATATCTTTTTTTAATCCGGATTTTATTGAATATAGTAATAATATCGAGCTTCGTAAAAATTTTAGCTTTATAAATTGTATTAAGGATTTTTTTGATTAGTGGTAGCGGATAATATGTTTTTATTGTAATGTTATTAATATTATAGTAGTTTATATAAATGTAGATTCCGTTATTGGGTTTTTTAATTAGTAAGAGGGGGGAGGCGGTTGTAAATTGTAATAGCCGGATAAATTTCTTCTTTAAATTATTATCGATCTACTTTTTAATAATAATAGTTTTTATAGGTAATACGTGTTGTAATTGTGTATTAGGAGGTTATTCTCTTAGTTGTAATTCGATTTTATAATTGTATAAACGATAGGGAGAGATTTCCTCTATTAGTGAGCATAAGAAAGTGGTAACTTCGTCGATATATTTCCGTCCTTTAAAATAGTTTAAAATTTTAATAATTTTTTCTTTGGTCTTTAATAGCCGGTTTATTTTGTTGAAAAACTTTTTTATATTTTCTTCGTCGACTTTTGCTAAATATATTTATTAGAGGATTTCTTTGTATATAGGTGCGTTGGTTTCGAGATTTCTAGTAATGTTAATTGTTTTAGTGAGGATTATAGCCTTTTAGGTATTTTTTAAAATATAAATATTAGTTATTTCGTTAATAAAGCTATAAAGTACGGGGGGTAGACTTTCCTTATATTTCTTTTTATTACTTTCTATAATATTATTAATTATTTCTTCAGTTAAATTTAAATTCTAAAGATTTGCTATAGCCGCTAGCCTTTCGATTTTAACGTAGTTCGTAACGTATAGTTGTAATTGTTCCTTTTTGTAAATAAAATTAAACGCGGCTATATTGAATGTTTTAATATTATTAGGGTTAAATTTATAATCGGGTTTACGAAGGTATTAGTATTAGGGGCAGTTCGCGTTAGTAGAAATACGGCGGCTATTTATATATATATAAAGTTGTCACGGTACCATATGGCATGGTCTCGCACCTCTGGCGTTCCGGTACTATAGCCCGGCAGTTCTCCAGCCGTATCTCTATTCGGTCTATATATATAATTTAGGAGTAGAATTTTCGCTACTCTCTTCTAATCTTCTCCTCTTCGTACAATATTACATTTTCTCCAAGTCTTCTCTAGTCGGCATTGTAATAATATATTGTACCTTTTCTATAGTTAATTACCCGACGACTTTTTTATTATTTCGCTCTAATTAATTTATAAAATTGGTATTAACCCCTCCCAATTATAGTCTAATTATATTATACCTATATTTTAAACCCTACTAAGAAAAATTTTTCCCGATTACGCCCTATAAACCCCCCGAATTATTATTATTTACCTCTTATATATTATTTTTAAAAATGAATAGAAGACGGCCTTTATTACCCGGCTATTTCTCCTTATAACCGTCGAATACTTTTCCTCTAATTCCGTTCTACCGCCGTTCTAATTTAATAATTATATTAAATTATAATTGGGACTTTTAATACTTTGGGTATAATTACGTTTAATTCTAATTTTAATATTGAACCCCTTTACGAAATAATTGCCTATATTTTATTCCTTAAAAATACGATACCCTTTATTTATAAAGCAGTTAATCGTTTAATTAGGGACCTCTCTAATTTCACTATTACTTTCGAAGTAAATTTGGAAGTATTTTCCTAATTTTAATTCTACTTTAATATTATCGAAGGGTATTTCGGCTACGTATATAGCTAATTCTATACGGCTAAATAAGAGGCCGAAACCGTTTAACGTATAATTATTTAAAATTTTAATATTATTTTATATATTTAGTAAGAATTCGCCCGAATTATTATTGAAGCGACGGCCGCTTTAATTTAAATTTAATAGGCGTAATAGTGTATTAAAGAAATTTAGGCTTAAATTTAATAGTAAATTGCTAATATAATAGTTTAGGCCTAATAGGCCGTTCTAATTCCTCCGGCCCCTAACCTATTTACTACCGCCCGCTTTCGCGGCCCGGAACTACTTTCGTTTAATAGTTTTGAAACGTCCTTATTTAAACGTTAAAAAAAGTATATTAATTAGTAGTCGTAAATAATTGCTAAATTCGTATTCGACCTCGTTACTTACTTAATTCCGGCCGATTGTATTTTTTATATTTTTTAACGTTTCTCCGGCGATGTATATACCTATATTTAATTTAAGGTCGATATAGTAGCGTTCAATTTTAAGAACGTTTCGGCTTAGTTTATTAGCCTTTTTAACTTTTAAAATATCTTCGGCTATTTCGACTTTTATTATATTATATTCGATATTTATATTAAAATAGTATAGGAAATAAATTGTTTTAAATAAAGTAGTTCTCCTTTCGCCAATTTTATTACTATTTTTATTAAATTTACTAATTAATATAAATTTAATAATTAACGCTATATTAATGCTTTTAAATTTAAAATTAATAATATATTTTAAAATATTTTAATTAGCGTTATTAATTGACCGGCCGCCGATAATTTTAATAAATAGGTTAAATTCCTCCGGATTCTAATTAATAATATTATAAATAAATATTACTAAAATAATACCTTATTTATTTCGGCCTAACCTAATAATTTGTCTGCGGACGCTAGCGACCTTATAATCTTTAGTAAAGTCAGTATTATTTAAAAGAGATTTATTTGCTAAATTAAGAAAGAATGTTGCTAGAAATTTAATTTATATATATATTATAGTAGTTTGGGCTACTATATAATAATTTATATGGCGAAGGGTAAGTTTAAGCCCGCTAACCTCGCCGCCGCTTTAATTCCCCTAATAAAAGCGGGAAAAGTTTAATTTCTAATATAAATCGCCGTTAGAAATGCCTTTCGAAGGAATTAAGGGATTTATATTTAAATTCTATAAATCCTAATATTAATTTTTCTTTTTTAAGCTTATTTAATTTCGGTACCGGTTCGTCTATTATTTATTCTACAATAATAGATTCCGGTTATTCGCTAATAAGCTTTATTAATTCCACTTTTGTATACTACTATAATATTCTTATAATATTTCTTCCCCGCCTCCGTATATTCCGGTTCATAAATAGAAAAGAAGGTAATAATATTTCTTATATTTATATTTTTTCCTATTCGATTAATTCGTTTATAAATTAATTTGCCCTCTTTATTTAACTGTTTAGTAGTTTGGATATAATTTTCGGCCTTCTTTAATTATGGAAATATAACCCGGCCGTCAATTAGTCGAATGGGATTATAGAGTTCCCGGGCTTTATTGCCGTCGAATTACTAGTAATTCTTAAATATCCGCCGGCTATAATGGAAAATACCCTCGATAATATAAAAACCCCCCTACTTTTATTTTAATTAAATTGCCCTTCTACGAAACTTATTCTATAGGATCCTTCGAAATTTATAGTCCGTTTTTAAATAACCCGCCCCCGTTCTATTACCGCTTTTATATTACTAATTATATATACCCGTCCTAATGGCCGCCCTTAGTTTTAGGATATTTCTATCCGTTTATTATTAGCCTTTAATTTTATTTTCGTGTATAAAGAGCTTAACGTTGAATTATTTAAATATATGCCCGAATAATTTTATTGGTTTATTGAAGAGACGGTACTACTTTTCCCCCTAAACGATAGCTTTAATAAGCTTAGGCAATTTATTTGTAATTTTAATAATATTACCCTTTAAACCGTCTTTTAAGGCTAGTTTACTATATAGTTTCTTCTTTGTTCTATTATTAGTTTTAGGAATTAAATAGCCGAGAAACCTTAGTTCCGCGCTGTTTCTGTAGAAAATATTTAGAAATATATTAATGGTAAATTATTGCCGATTTGCTAAAAAATCTTTATAACCTTCCTCGATTACTTTTAATACTTTTAGGAGGTTTTCGATTCTAATATAATTAAAATAATACTATTTTACCGCCTTTTCGTTTATAAAATTAACTTTATCCCCGGTTAGACCCCGCTGTATTATTAGCTATATTTTATATCCTAAGAAGAGTTCTGTATAATTTGTAAATATTTAAACGATTATTTAGTAACGGGCTTTATCCGTTTTAATTCTTCGCCGGCTATTGCTTCTGTCCTTTTTATTAAAAAGTTAAGTAATAGTGTTCGTATTTATATCGATTACCGAAGGTTTAATAACGCTATTGTTAAAAATAAATACCTTATCCCCCTTATTTGTAAAATTATTAATGCCCTTTATAAAATAAAATAATTTAATAAATTCGATATTATTGCTACCTTTAATTAATTATATATTGCCCCCGGTAATAAGTAGAAAATAACTTTTATTATTAAATTCAGTTTATTCGAATATTTTATCGTTAATTTTAGGATAACGGGCGCCCTAATTTCCTTTTAGTATTATATTAACTATATTTTATTTAATATTTTAAATAAATATATTATAGTTTATTTAAATAATGTACTTATTTATAACGAAATTAAGACGGTATATAAACGCTACTTCGAAAACGTCGTTTTACGTTTTTAGAAAGTAAATTTCATTATTAATATTTGTAAATATAAATTCTATAAGTACGAGATTAAATATTTAGGTTTAATTATTTCCCGGGGCAGCTTACGTATAGATTTTGAAAAAGTTAATATAATATTCGGCTAGGGTACTACCGAAACGTTTAAAGATTTTTAACGTTTTATTGGATTTGTTAATTTCTACCGCCGGTTTATTAAAGGATTTTCTAAAATTGTGTAACCTTTAATAACGTTTATATTTAAAAATAAGTAGATTTCCCTTATACTGGCGGTTGTAGTAACGGCGTTTAAAAAATTTAAGGTCGCTTTTATCTCTATTTTGGTTTTCGCCTATTATAATTTTAATTGTAAAATTGTTATTAAAGTAAATACTTTAAATTAAGTTTCGGGCGGCGTCCTTTCTTAAATCGATAAGGAAGGGAAATGTTACCCTATTGCTTTTTTTTCGTTTAAGTATTCCCCGGCCGAATATAATTACGAAATTTATAATAAAGAGTTATTTATTATTATAAAGGTATTTAAAGAGTAGCGTTTAAAATTCTAAAGCGTAAAAGAACCGGTTAAAATTGTTATTAATTATAAAAGTTTATAATATTTTATATTTATAAAGTTTTTAAATTAATGGTAAATTTAATAATTGGAATTCTTTAATAATTTTAAATTTTAAATTATTTATTACCCGGGAGTATATATTGCTATTTTTAATACGTTTTTTCGCTTCCTTAATAACGTTCCGGCGGATAAATGTAATTTAAACGACGATTAGGTTATTAACCGGATACGTACCCTCTTACTTAAGGAGAATTAGGTTGAAAAATTCGATACTAACGATGAAACGCCGGCGAAACTCTTTATTTTTAATGTTAAATTACTTATTAATAATTATATCGACGTTATTTATTTCGCTTCGCCGGAATTGATTATAATTGTAACCGCCCTTTAAAACCCCGATTATAAAACGTTCTTAAAGCATTTAAAAAAAATTATTAGTACTATTATAATTAATTATAGAATAATTAACGGCCGGATCTTTATTAATAATAGAATTTTTATCCCGCCTTATTCCGAATTTAGGTTATAAATCTTATAATGTACTTATAGTTCCGCCCTAAATAATTATTTAAAATGATTTAAAATTTATAATTTAATAAAATAGTTTTATTATTAGTTTAACTTTTCTTAGGACGTTATAACCTTCGTTTAAAGTTATTATTTCTATATTTAAACGAAAAATTCCTAATTAGTGTCCCTTGGCCTATTTAAACCCTTATTGGTACTATTCTATAATTAGTCCGATATTTCCGTAAATTTTATTAGCTCCCTCCCCGAAATTAAATTAAACGGTCGTATTTATATTTATATTATAATTATTATTAATAAATTAATAAAGATATATTATTATATTGGCGTTTATAATTTAATTGTACGAAAAACGGCCGCGACTTTCCTTCGGAAGGTCTACCGTCTTTATAGTACGCCGGACTCTATTATTTCCGATCGAAATTTCTAATTTATTACCGCTTTCTAATAAAAATTCTATTATTTTTTTAGGATTAAGTAAAAGTTTTTTTCCTCCGCCTATCTTAAAATCGATAGCTAAACCGAAATTATTAATACCTATATCGAATAATACTTCTAGGCCTTCTATTCTTTCTATTAGGACGATTAATTACGTTAATTTCCCTTTATTAAATTCGTTACTAATAATTACGTTTCCGAAATTACTAGCCTATCCCCGTTTTTTATTAATTATAGATAGTACCCTAAAATAAATATTAAATTTCTTCCCTAATAGAATAGTCTTATATTACTAATATAATATTAAGAGTTATTCGATGCGTAGAATATTAAAGAATAGATCGACTAGGTTACTACGAAGGTTTGCCTCTTTATAAAGGAGGTTTAAGAACGTTATTAATAATACGCCGACGTTTATAGGTCGGACGCGTTTTATTATACCGTTGGCAATAAAGTTTAAATTAATATTAAGTATTAGAATTAAGGTAGGTTAATCCTTAAGCTTTCGGATAAGTAGGTTAGCCCTTTTATTATTAAAAAAATTTATTATTATACCGTAGTTATTATAATAAATATTTTGTATAAAGTCTTCTTTATTTTTTATATATCTTTTATCCGCCCGTACTAAGAAGGATTCCCCAGTTAAAATACTATTAATAATAATTTCGATTAGCGGGCCTACGGCGTAATTACTTTATTTACGAACCTAAGTAAAGAAGAATAGTACTTTAAATATATTTTAGATTTAAAATAGAATATAGACGGCCAATTCTAATATAAAATTAAGTAGCCGAAATTCTACCGTTTCGATTAGCGCCCTACCGAAGATTTTTAAAAGAATACTAATAATATCGAAAACTTCTACGCTAAAAACTTAAAAAAATTAAGCCTTTAATTTTATAAAGACCAAATTTTACTAGTATAAGAATATTGTAGAAACGTAATACTTAGGACCTAATTAAAATAACTTTGAACGGTATAATATATAGTATAATAACCTACCCGCTAAAGTATATGGCTAGTTACTAGTATTAATTCGGCCTAATAATACTTAACGAATATAGCTAACGAAGTATACGTAATAAAAAATAACGTTACTTTAAATATTCGCGGTAATTAGATTTAATTTTTAAGATCTAATAGTTATTTTACGGTTTTTCTTTACGGTTTTTATTTACGGCCTTTATAATTCTTATAGTTAGGGGATCTTTTGTTGGCGTATTTAATAGCGAGTTGCCGCAGCTTTACTACCTTTTTAGTTCTACTACTCTAGTATTACGGTTATATTTCCCTAATTATATTTACTAATACCCCTACAATTACTTCCGACCCGCCGCCGTTCCTAGACCGATATATATTAAATATTATAAATAGGACGAGATAATTAGGCTTCGGTATAATAGGGGTAATTAAATATAGTCTACGTATATTACGTTCTACTTATTCGGGAATAATACTTTCGGCGGTACTAAAGAAACGAAATATTTTAATTTTAATAGTAGAATGGAAGTGGAATTTAATTAAGTATTAATTCCTATACCCGCTATTTCCGGGCATTAAATAGGGTATAGTATCTTCGGCCTAACAATAATATAAATCCGGTATAATATTATACGTAGGACGCTACCCGCTAATAATAATTAATATAGTACGGCGAATATTAATTACCCTATTAATATCGGTACGTTAAATAAACGTTAGTATTTCAGTTTAATATTAGTATAATTACGTAATAAGAACGTTATAATTTATAATAGTTTTAATAATTTTTTTAACCTTAATAAAGCTACGGTTACTTCGGATATCCTCTTCCGTAGTAATAAAATTCTCGAAGAATTTCTTCGTTTTAATAGCGATAAAGGCTTAAATTTTCTCCGCCTACAAATGTTCGTCCTCTTCCTTCTCTTAAAAAATCGAAGCCTAAGTAATTAAAATTTTAATATCGGCGGCGTTGCTAATTATTAGTATAACAGTTTAATTATATTAGTAAAGTACTAAATAAATTTAGAAAATTCCTTATTAATAATTTATATCTTCGTAATTATCTTTTAATTTGCGGTATTTTATATATTTCTTCTTCTTGTCTAAGGGTATAAAATAGCGGATCTAAATTGTAACGCTACTATCTAAAATAATATATTTTATATTGTAACGAATATAAGATATATATTTAAAACCCTTTGTAAAAGTTATTTAAACTTCTTTATTAGCGTTAATATAGGCGCGAAGTATTTTGGCAGCGTTTTGTACGAAGGGATTATTTAAATTATTAGGATTAGAATAATAATAAAAGAATATTCCTAATACGTAGGAAAAACGGGAAAGGATTATTAATATTATATTAATTATAAAAAGGATTAAATAATAGGTAAAATTATTATTATTGGAGGAAGGAGGGAAGGAGCGAAAGAAGGAAAACGCAAGGGAGGAAGTAGGAGGAATGCGTAGGGTACGGTCCCTATATTGCTATTTCCGAATTGGGATTAGCGTAGCGCCGTTTTACTATTTATTATATTACCGCGGCTACTACCGTAGTAGGCAACGTACGGGCCGCACTAGGACTTAATACTAGGGCTTAGTACTAAGGCTTAGTATTACGACTATGGTACTACGCGACTACAGTTTAGGAATTTAGGATATACGGTATATTTGTCTTATTTATAATTAAGGTTAATTACGTTTTAAAGCCGGGGGTACTATTATAATACTATATAGTATAGTCTCGCACCTCTAGCGTTCTAGTACTATAGTCCGGCAGTTCTCTAGCTGTATCTCTACTCGGTCTATATATATAGTTTAGGAGTAGAGTCTTCGCTACTCTCTTCTAATCTTCTCTTCTTCGTACAATATTACGTCTTCTCCAAATCCTCTCTGGTCGGCATCGTGATAAAAGTTTATAAAACGCGGGGCTTTTAGTTTTAATAAAGAGAACGGCGGTATTAGTAATAGCGATTTTGGATTTAGCCCTTCTAATTATTAGCATTTTAATAAGAGTAGGGATTGTATAGTAGCTAGTTTTAGGATTGATTTTGGGTTTAGTAGTGGTAGGAAGGAGTTTAGGAGTAGATAAGGGTTTTAGAATAGGTTCTATTGCAATCTTTTTAATTTTTTTTTTCTTAATAATTAGAAGGTGAAATTCCTCTTTATTAATAGTTAGAGAGGGAAATTCGGTCTCTTCCTTTTTAATTAGCGGGAGGGGGGTTTAGTAGACGGAGGTTATTGAAACCCGGTTGGTAAGGGCTTTAAGCACCGTTATTTGGTATTTGGGGAAATCCGTTAGTAAATAGCGGCTTTAGTAGGTAGTATAATTAAAGTATATATTATATTATTCGTAGTCGATTTTTAGCCGATAGTATTATATTTATAAGAAGTTTAAAATAATTAGGTATTTCTTAGAAATATTATAAATTAGGAAGGTAATTATTTCTTTATAATAGCCGATCCGGAATTTAGTTATTATTCCTTTAGAGATAATACTTTTAATTACCTTATTAGTAAGAACGAACTTCTTTACTTTTAATAATTGGAAACGGGGAAGGTTATTTTTAATAATAAAGGAGTAATTAATAAATACGAAAGTAGAATAATTATTATTAATAAGAATAATATAATAATTTTTACGTAAATAGGTTATAATATAAGAAGATAAGAATATTAAATTTAGGGAAATAAAATTATTTAACGATTGAACCTTAATTTCTTCTAAATCCTTTAATTCTATAGGATTTAAAATTCGTTTCTTAAATATAACCCGGCTAGGCCTTTATACGTAATTATATATAGAGGCTAGGCATTTTCCTAGTCGTTATAATATTTTCTATTAGCGGTAGGTTCGGCGGTTAGGGCGGCCGGGGTAATTAGAATAGTATTAGTAGCGTAGATTTACTTTTAATTACAATTTTTATTACGGCTTTTATTCTTTAATTTTTTATTAACGGAGTATTAGGGGCCTTAGGAATTATAATTGACCGAAGCGGTATAATTACAGGCGATGTAGCCGGGCTTATTATAGCGATAATAGAAGTTATTATAGGAACGTTAATTGAGAATATTTTTATAAATAAAAATTACAAAATTAATAGCATTTAAATTTATTTTATTATTACTTTAGTTAATAAGAACGTTATTAGCGGTAGGTTTAATATTAAGGCGACTTCTATTATTATTACTACCGCTACTACTATTGGAATTGAGGAAGTAGTTTACTATTTTCTAGTAATAATCCGCGTTTTTAAGGTTATTAGCGACGTTATAATATATTTCGAACTAACGTTTAAAGTCGTTATTAGGGGGAAGGTTGTAATAAGCGAAAGCGTTACGGAAATACTTATTAATTTTATTTTAGAAATAATAAACCTTTATCGAATTATTAAAACTATAGAAATTTATTAAATTAATTAATTTAAATTCGAAATTTATAAAAAATATATTTTTTATATATAATTTTTATAAACGGTAGCCGGCGTTTATTTTAAAATTTATATTCTAGAAACGAGAAATTAAATATTCTATAAATTTAATATTTATTTTTTAACGTTAGTTCGTTTCGTTAAGGTCCGATTAGATTATATCTAGATTATTTTGGATGCCGGATAAGATTTCGGGGCCTAAAAGTATAGCGGTATAAATAATTTTAATATTTTTAGAAGAGTAAAGGGCGGTATTATACTTCTATTAAAATTAAATGCGAAAGCGTTAAATTTTAAAGATTTTATATTTGTAAGTAAGGCCGCTAATTTCTTTACCGGTAAAAATAGGCTGGTTTTCTACTATTTAGCGAAGAAAGGAGGATATAATTATTTTTATAATTATATTATTAATAAAAGAAGAGGAAGTTTATATTTTAAAGGTATTATATTTTGCAAATAAAGTATTATAAGCGGATTTGAGGTTAATATAGTCGAAATTCTTTTAATTAAAGTTAGATTGGGCATTATCGGCTATTTAGTAAACGGTTTTAAATTCCTTTTTAGAACGTTCGAAGTTATTAGTAATATCGTTATAAAGTACGAAGTTAATACAATAGAAGCGATTAAAAAGTATAACGATAAATTAGAAAGTAAAGTAGTAAATAATAATAACCGCATTTTTAAAATATTTACAAGGAATAAATAGGCCGTTTTCCTAATCGAAGCCTTTAAGGAAGTTAATAAAGGCTACGTCTTTAAGAATTTCTAAAAGCGCGGTATAGTAAATTATAGTATTAAATTTAATTTCGAAGGTTTTATTAAGGGCGGAGTATACCGAATTTAAATCGAAAGCGCTAGTTTTGGGAGTTGTAAAGTTAGGGAGATTATTACTATTAGAATTATTATTGTCATAGGGTTATCTGTGACTAATTAACCGTCCTATATCGCTGCCTTTACTACGGTAATAGTTGCCGGGTTAATGGTATACTCTAATTGGCTACAAAAACCCAGTATAGTAGATACGGCTAAACGCATCTAATATCTAACTAGCTACGGTTATTAGCCTACCCTTATCGTTAAGGCTATATAAATTATATTAGTTTATAGGATAAGCTATAGGATAATCTATAAGATGATTAAGCTATATAGGCTATATACTTACTATATATAAATAACTATTAGGGCTCCCCCAAATAGCTTCCTCTTCTTCGTATAATTTTAAATATTTTTATAAATATTTAACGTTCGCCTTGCCCCGTAATAGTTAATTGTACCTAACTATTACGCTACGAACGTATATCTTTTTAAATGTACGTTATTTAATACAACTAAGCGACGCTATTAATTGCTAAAGAATAGGAGGCTACGAAGGCCCGAATCTATAATTCCAAATAACGATAATATTATTATAAATAAAGGTATTTTTTTAAATGCCTTATAATAAACCTAGTTATTGGGATATATTACGGACGACGACGTCGAAGTATCTAACGTACTAAATTATATTAATGAATTGGAAAGTTTAGGAGTATTAATAGAGAATTTTAACCCCCCTACTAACGAAGAAATTTATTTAATAATTTTAAACGGCTTCCTTTATATTAATACGGTTACGGCTTTTATTATAATTATTATTTAATATTCGGCGAAGGTTAAATTTATTTATAATGGTACTTTTATCGATTCCTTTGGTTTAATTGAAAGAAGAATATTTTAAATAATTATTAATTTTATTACCCGAATAATTAAGGTATTTGATTATTATTTTACTATTACCGCTAAGGAATTTTAAAATTTTTAATTTGAGTTCCAATTTAAAAAAAAAAAAATATATTAATATTTTCGATGAATATAAATAAATTTTAAAGGACTTTTACTAAATTTAAGAAGAATTTTATTAGGTTTATATTGAATTTAATAATGTATAAGGCTTTGTTTAGGAAGCGTAGGCCGTTTTCGTTATAAATTAATAGAATTATATTATTTAAATTACTATAGACGGTAGTATGGGTATAATAGGGTATTAGAAATTACTTTTCCTAGATTCCGAACTTTTTGTAATTATTTAAAATGATTATATTAAACGTAATAAAGTATATTTAATGTAGAAGGGCTGTATCCTTTTTATTTAAATTTTAAATACTATTAAGTTCCCCGACGAAAAGATTAAAATCGTTTACGCGAATTATTTACTTAGCCTTAAGGTAATTATTTTAATTGATAAAGATATTTAGAAAATTTTTATAAACCTTAATAATCCCGAAGTTTAGTAATAGAAAATAAATATTAAATTCCTATCCTTCTTAAATATTTATTATAATAATATAAATTTATATTTAAATGCCGCCTGTAAATTTAATGAATTTAAATAGGGAAACTATTTTTTCGCCGACTTTAAAATAGAATATATTAAGACTGCTAATTGTTATAGTTTGAACGATATTATAAAAGTATATTATTTATAAAATAAAATCGCTTAAAAATTCTGTACTTCCCTTACTTATTAACGAACCTTCTTTATTAAAGACGATTTTAAAGAATAATTATTATTTTACTGCAATTTCGTATATAATATTAAAGACGACGATTATAAATCTAAATCCGCTACTGGTAAAACTTCTAATTTAAATTCTAATAATAATTCGGGAAAGACTATTAATAAAGGAGGCGATATTATAAACTTTAATACTATTTACGTTTTATATACTGTTTATAATAATGTTATTAAATATTAAAATAAGAATAATTTATACTATAAATATAGAAAAAAGGGTATATTATAAGGAATTACCGTAATAGTATTGATTACAGCGATCGTGGCCTTTAGATCGGTAATAGGAGGGGCCGAAGAAGTAATAGAGGAGGCCGAAGTAGCTGAAGAAGAAGTAGAGGAGGCCGGGGAGGTAGAAATTCCAGTTAAAATATTAGGAACGCTAATAATAATAGTAATACTAATATTAACCCTCCGGCGGCCGGCTAGCGGGGATACGGTAATAATATAAACCTCTATATTGTAAATACCGGAAAAGAAAATAAAGGCGAGGAATATTATAATAATAATATAAGTAATAATTAAGGAAATAATTGAACTTTATAAATAGTCGCTTATAGGGGCGAGAAAGGTTTATAAGAAGAAGGAAAAAGCCGTTTAGAAATTTAAAAATAATTATTATTAATTTATTAAATAGTTTCTATTAAAATTTATTATTTCTTTCCTTTTATTTATCCTTCGGATTGTATAAAATTTATTATATAATTTTTATTACTAGTAATTATATAGTATTTATTTTTATCGACTGTTCTTTTATAAGGAAAAACGGATTTGTTACGTTCAAATTCTTAGAACTTAAGAAACTAATTTTCGTTAATAGTATTATAAAAGGGCTTATTATTAAAGGATTTACGGCGAACCTTTATATTAATTATTATTTAGAAAATATTACGTTCTTAATTTATAATATTTCCCCTAACTACCTTACTATTTTAAGATTATTCTAATTTAGGAAATATAAACTGTATATTTCTTAAATAAAAAAGAAGGTTTAATTTACTAATTAATACGCTAACCGATACTTCCTATTGGATTTCCTTATTTCCTTACGGAACGCCCCCAATATATAGAACCGCTTTCTTAATAATTCGTATTATTAATTTTACGTAATAATAGTAAATAAATAGAATAAAAGAATATTATTAAATATTTTAAAAATATTAAAGTTTTTATTTAAAATAAATAATTATATTGGCCGGATAAAAGGTAATTTAATAAATTGTTCGATTTTAATCCCTACGAAAGGACCTATATATAGCAATATTTAGTCGCCGAGCCTACTACCTTACTAAAATCTATTAAAATATTAAATTTTAGGGGATTAATATTTAATCTTTATAGAAGGATTTATACGTAGCGATATTTAGCCGCCGAAGCTACTACTTCGCTAAAATTTAATAGAATATTAGATTTTAAAGGATTGATTACCGCTTTATTAAAATTTAAAAGAACTTTAGAATTTAAAATACTACCTTAGGATTACCGATAGGAATATTAATAGGACTATTAATAGAGTAGATTACTATTATTAGAGTTTAAGAGAACTTTAGAATTTAAAATATTATTCTAGGTTTATTAATAAGAATATTAATAGGATTACCGGTAAAATAGATTACTATTATTAAAATTTAAAATTATTATTAGAAGCCGATTTTAATTCCGTACCGCTCCTATACTAATAGGAGCCTCGTTAAAATATACTAGGGCTATTACGGTTCTAGGACTGTATCCCTTATAATGGACCGGAGCGTAGCGATATTTAAATATTAGAATTATTATTAAAAAACGATTTTATTTCTATTCTAACCCCCTATCGCAAGCCTTATAAAAGCCGCCCTAGGGGTAAAGCCTATAATTTTTATAAATTTTATAAGGTTAACGAAAATTTCTACTTAAAATAGGGGGCGTAGCTATACCGCTGCGACTTCTTTTTATACCGTTTTAAACTTCTTATTAAAAAATTTATTAGAAATGTAGCTTTATTAAATTATAATATATTAAAATAAATAATAGAACCCTTTATACCCGCGCCGCTTTATAAAAAAATAAAAAGTATAAAGAATTCCCCCGGTACCGTTTATTTAATTACGAAGCGGTTTAAAATAATCGAAGGACGAATTAACGCTTAAGATATACGTAGTATTAATATTGCCGCCTTTAATTTCCTATATAAAATATATAATTTATAGCCCTACCTTACGAATTATACGGAAATCTACCGATTAATTACCTTTTATAAAATTAATATTTATAATGACTTTATTAAAGAAATAGTTTAAAATATTATAAATAGTAAAGGTAAATAATATAAGGACTGCCTCCTAAAGCGCTTTTATAAATTTATCGACGCGTATATAAAGGACGTAGATTAGAAAAAATTGGCAATTATTAAAATCGTCTAAATTATTATTTTTATAAGCAATTTAAATATAGACGCGCCTATATATAAAATTATTATTATAAAATTATGGAGGAAAATATATTAATATTTTATAAAAAAGTTGACCGGCTTCCGAAAACCGATAAGGAAATTAAATTTAAATTCCTATATAAGTATTAGAAAAGAATTAACGCTTTCTATATTAAAAAAGCGAATAAACTTCCGCCCTATCGAATATATAACTATAAAATCGAATTTACGCTAGGGGAAAAGCTACCGAACGTCCGCTACCGACCGGTTTTACTTATAAAAGTAATTATCGTTAAGAAATAGATCGATAATTAATTAGAAAATAATTTTATTAAACTTTCCTAATTTTAAATAGCCTTACCTTTATTCTTTATAAATAAGCCCAGTAGGGATATTCGTATTTATATCGATTACTATAATATTAATAATATTATATTCAAAATATAATACCCGTTTCTACTAATTAAAGAAATTTTTAATATTATTTACTACGTTAAAATTTTTATTAAACTAAATATAATTGCCGCTTTTAACCAAATCCGTATTTAGGAAAGCTATAAATAATTAACTATTTTTATTATACATTTCGGTCTTTACGAATTATTAGTCCTTCCTTTCGGCCTTTAGGATATATTTAATATATTTTAAAATTATATTAATAATATACTATATAATATTCTAAATATTTATATAATAATATACTTAGACGATATTTTTATTTACTCCGAAAATGTAGAAGAATATACCGCCTATATAAATAAAGTCCTTAGAAAAATAATTAATGTTAGCCTTTAATTAAATATTAATAAATACGAATTTAATATTACCCGTATAAAATATTTAGGCTTTTTTATTATACTAAGGGGTATAGAAATAGATTTTACGAAGGTAAAAGCTGTTATTAAATAGGAAGCCCTGTAATTATAATGTTAGTTCCAAAGGTTCTTAAGATTTATAAATTTCTACCGGCGCTTTATTTAATACTTTTCGATTATAATTATTCCATTATACGATTTTACAAAGAAATTAACCGAATAACGTTAGATAAAAGACTATTAAAGAATTTTTAAAGAGTTGAAGAAAATTTTTATTACGGGTCCTATCCTTTAAATTTACAATTGGTCCCACTTAACCATAGTCGAAACCGATGCTTCTAATTAGGTTGTAGGCAATATATTATTTTAGTACAATAATAAAAATATTTTACGCCTAGTCGTATATTTTTTATAAAAATATTCCGCCGTAGAATATAATTACGATATTTATAATAAGGAATTATTTATAATTATTAAAGCTTTAGAAAAATAGGGACCGGAGTTATAAAGCGCTTAAAAATTATTTAAAATCTTAACCGACTATAAAAGTTTATAAACTTTTACGGAGAATAAGAAATTTACGCTATAATATATATAGTAATTTAATTTCTTATCTAAATTTATTTTATTATTAAATATAGGCCGGGTACTTTCTAAATCCGTCCTAATACTTTAAGTAGGAAATTAAAGGATATATTAAAGGATATAAATAATGATTAGTTAAAAGTCCGCTATAAAATACTTTTCGACCTTTCCGTTTTTATAAATTATTTTTACATTTATAAATTTAATCCGGAAGAATTATTTATAAATAAATTAATCGACGCTAATTATTATAATTTAATTTTTTATTAAAATTTAATAGCTACCCTTATAGACGAAAATTATTGAATATAGCCTAAAATATTAAAGAAAAATATAAGAAAAATAGCTTTTATAGAATATTATATAATTAATAGTAAAATATACCGACATTTAACGCTTATAATCGATTTAAAAAATACTACGCTATAATTATATTTTATATAAAAGTATTATAAACCCGTACTAGTAAATTACTAAGGTTAGGATAAAACGTTTATTACTTTTAATCGCTTATTTTATTAGCTAGGTATAAAAAAGGCCGTTAAATCTTATTATAAAGCCTACTTCTAATATATAAAAATAAAACCGTTACGACGCGCACTAATAAGGCTTTTAAAGCCCCTACTAATACCCTTCGCCTTATAAAAAGATATTGCTATCGACTATATTACCCCTATAACGCCTTATATCCGGGGAGGCCGAGAATATAAATATATTGCTATAGTAGTAGACTATTTAACGAAAATAAAATACTATATCCTAATTGAAATATTAATTATAGAAGAATTTATTAATTAATTTATTAAAAAAATTTACGCCCTTTATAGCCTACCGGATACTATTATTTCTAATCGCGGTACTTAATTCGTTTTATAACTTTAAAAAGTTTTATTTAAAAAGTTAAAAATTATTTTAAAACTATTATCGGCTTTCTATAAAAAAATTAATAGTTAAACCGAACGTATTAATATTAAATTAGAATATTTCCTTTATATTTATATTAATTAGGCTTAAAACAATTAAATCGATTAATTACCCTTAATAAAGTTCGTAGGTAATAATGTATATTTAAATAGTACTAGCGTATTCTTATTCTTTGTAAATTATAGTTTTTACCTTCGGATAAAAGTCGAACCCGTTTAATTATATTTATTAAGGCTGTCTAAAATATAACGGGCGGAATATTTTAAAATTAATAAAATTGCTAATTAGTTTAATATAATTTTAAATAAAATTATTATTATAATTAAGAATAATTAAATATAGTATGAAGAAACCGTTAACGAAAGACGGTCCAATACGCCGAAGTATTATATTAGCGATAAAATTTTATTTAATATAATTAATTTCGTATCGGGCCGCTTATAAGCTAAATTTATATTACTATAGGAAGGGCCTTTTAAAATTGTAAAAATAAATAGCTATTATATTACGTTAAAGTTCCTTATTAATATAAAGTATAACTGTATTTTCTATATTAATATAATAAAATTTTAGAATTATTAAAGGATCCCTAAGTAAAATAAAACCCAAAATATCCGAATAAATAATAGGCGGATTATAAAACGAATAAATAATATTAAAAACGTAGTCGAATAATTTTATAAAATTATTGACGACTATTATTTTAATATAGAAAATAATAAATAGGAATACTGGGTAATTTAGGGAAGCCCCTACAATCCTATTTAATAATTATAAAAGGATATAGAATATTATATTAACGATTTTAAAAATTTTTATAATAATAACTTAAATATATTAATATTACTACAATAAATCGCGGACGAAAAACGTCGCTATAGAATTAAGAAGGTTCTAAAGAAGGTCGCTAGGATAGACTAACCGTTAGAAAAGATAATACTAATAGTATAATAATTATTATATTATTAAAAGGGTAAAGTAATAATTTAAAAAAGAAAGTAAAAATAATATAAAAGGGTAAGTAATAAATATTATAAAGAAAATCAAAAAGGGAAGTATTTTTACCCTAAGGGTATTTTAGACGAAGGAAATATTATAAAATTATTTATAATTAATTAACCGTCCTATATCGCTACCTTTACTACGGTAATAGTTACCGGGTTAATAGTATGTTCTAATTGGTTATAGAGACCTAGTATAGTAGATGCGGCTGAACGCATTTGATATCTAATTGGCTACGGTTGTTAGCCTACCCCTATCGTTAAGGCTATATAGACTATACTAGCCTATAGGATAATCTATAGGATAATTTATAAGATAACTAGGCTGTACGGGCTATATGCTCACTATATATAGATGGCTATTAGGGTTCCCCCAGATAGCTTCCTCTTCCTCGTACAATTACGAATGTCTTTACAAATACTTAACGTTCGCCTTGCCCCGTGATAATTATTTAGGGAGAAAAGGGCGGGATTATTATTATTGTAAAATATAAAATAAAAGAGAAGTAACCGTTTAAAATAGAAGAGGGGTAAAAGTTTACTATTAGGACCGTTTAATAAAAAGGTCTGCTATTAGGACTATTTGAAGTAATTAAAATAAAGCGATCCTTTATTTATTAAATAAAGAGTACTTTCCCTTACGTATTAGTAAAGGGAAGTTTGGAATTTTAATTAAGCGATTATTGTAATTATAATTGTCGATATTTAGAAGGGGTATTAAGTTTAGCGATTTATAATAAGGCAATCTTTATACGCGTACGAATAAAAAATAATTGCAATAAAAAATAAGTTTATATTGTGAACGTAATAGTTAAAAGATGTAATTAACTATTATAGGAAGAGGGCGAAAGGTTAGGTATAGATGATTAATATGTGTAATTGTACGAGGGAAGAAAGGGAAGAGTGTAGAGGTGCGATTGGGAGATGGGCCTTTATGGGATTCGAGCTATAAACCCCTAGTAGGTCTATAGCGGGAGGCCACAGCCAATTAACCGATGGTAATAGTAGTCTTAGAGAGCTACTGTTACCAGTATATGTAATACAGGCTAACCCTGTGACACCCGCTAAGTAAATTTTATAATATTTATTATTTTATCCGCCGATCGCCTTAACGTTGTAAAAAATTCGTTCGTATTATTAAAATAAAATTAAAAGTAAAAGAGGGGCGCGTTCGTAAGCGGAATATTCGACCGAAGTTAATAACCGTTAATAAATATATTTTCTTAATAGCGGAAGAGAATTTTAACCCGTTAGCAACTATTATCCTTAATAACGCAACGAAATAGAATTCTAACTATATAATAATCGAAAGAAGGATTAAACTACGTAATATTATCAATACATATTCGTTAAAAGTATATAATTATTAGGAAACTAATAAAAAAATATTAATAAAAGACTAATTCGACGAAAATAATTATGTAACTCTTATTTAAATAATAAATATTCTAAAAGATTTTACATTTTTCAATAAGATTTTCGAAACGAAAGCTCCCCTTATTAATAAAATATTACCGTCGCTATATTAACTAATTAACTGCCTTAAGGGTAAGCGAATCTAATATTCGGCTACGCTTACTTTTATATTATTTACTATACTAAATATTACCCCCATTACCCTAATACTAACTGCGACTCCTCCTACTTCTCAACTTACCTAATAATTTTAATAACTTTAATATAATACGTTATTATTACAAAAATTCCAAAATAATATAATTAAATTACTTAAAAGGATATAGTAATGTATTTAATAAACTATAGTTCTAATAACTCATATTATATTTCTAAAAAAAAATAAAGCCGCCGCGCCCCCTTAAAAAGAGGAAGAAAATAACGAGCTACTACTTCCCCTTATTAATAACAGTACTACTTTAATCGGTATTAATCTCAATTACATTATTACGAAATTTAAAAAGTATAGGGAATTAATAGGAGAAACGCTAATTTATTAATTTACTATAATTTTATACCCTAAGTATTGTATTCGCTAACTCGATTTTAATTTCCTAGTAAAGTAAAGAAATAATATTATTATACAATTTCGTTATTACTAGCAAACTAAATATATTAGCAATTTACTACCCTAGCCGGTACTATACCCTCTTCCAAAACTACCTATCCTTCAATAACCTTGTAAACCTAATTAATTGACTAGTTATAATTATTATACTAAACCCGTACTTACCCCTTCCCCTCTTAAAATTAATAATGAAATTAAACGATAGTTCAATAAATTCCTAAAAGAAAGTATTACTAATATTATAAATTAGTAGAATAAGTATAAGAAAGAATATCCGACTCTCTTTTATATAATATTTAATATCCTCTCTATCCTAACCGAATTTAATAAATACGAGCGTACATTTAATACCGCTAAATTAACGGTAGAAAACCGCTTTAACCTCGATTATAAAACTATTAATATATTATAGCAATTAAAGAACTAGGGGAGGATAAGCCTCTTTAATAATATTTACAAGTATAAACGTAATATTAAAAGCCTATTTATAGAGAAATCTAATATAGAAGACGACGATTTCAATTTATAGAGTATATGCGATATAAGGGTTTTAGGGGGTTCGGCGCCGGAAAAACTAAATAATCCGTAGACTTACAAATTCAAATCGGCAAATCTAACCCCATTTTCCCCACTTTTCAAATAAATCCGTAATTTTACACTCAAGTCAAGTCCAAATCTACCCCCAGACTTGACTTACTTAACTTATTCCCAACCCTGATCAGGGTTGGAGAGGGCGGTAAGGACCGAGGCATCTTGGTTACGGTCAGCAAAGTCCTGGATATAGGATGGTTCGGGGACATACACGTGGGTGCTGGAGTTATGACGTGGGGTTGGGGTTGTGAACTTGGGATGGAACTCACGGTGATGTCGGTGATGTCGACGAAGCCGATGCGCTTGTTGCGGTACTGAGTGATCTTCTGCTCCTCAGTCACCCAAGTGCCCTTGTCCTCGGGGGAGGTCTTGATGAGACGGAGACCAGCGGCCTTGGCGGCACCGGCAGGAGGGACGGCGGCAACAAGGCCGGCCGAACTGGCGAGGAGGGTGAAGAGGGCCGAGGCACGCATGTTGTCGGACGAATGTTTGCGATTGACGACAACTCAAGCAAATAAGGACCCGACAACTGGATGAAGAGCGCAACAATGTCATCTTATATCCCTTGTGGTTCATGACCCACGATGCTGGACCATCATGTATCGCTCGCCCAGCGTCGGTATTCCTGCCGAGGCCTTCCTTTAGGTAGTCTCCCGTCCATGGACCCCGCGTTTGTTGCTTGTTTGCCCGTCCATGTAGAGGTGAGCACGCGATAGTTCCTCTTCTGGGCGGCTACGCTGACACTATTCCCAGACACCTTCCTCTTTCCAGCAGTCAATGGCAAGCTATTGGATTCACTGGGGTCAGCTGCATCGTGGTGGGAGAACGATTACCGAGTCACTTCCATGCATTGCTTCCCGATCAGTGGCTGCAAAGTGCAGCCAACCGCGTGGGGTTTTCCCCCAAAACCACATGGTGGACACCAAGATCGACAGTTTAGCAGTGTCTAACAGTGCCGGAGCTAGGCTGTTTCTGGCAGTTCAGTTGCGACAGTACGGGGTTGTGTGCGGTTGTGTGCACTGGTTACATCTCCGCGCTGGTTTCGTGGGAAAATCTGGGAAAAGTGAGGAATTGGCTTGCAATGGATTGGGGATTCAGCAAAATAAGGAAATGCCAATGTGCAAATGTGCATCTGGGACCTGCCCGATCCAGACTTGTTGCCGCTCCCATTCGCGCCTTCCGCAGCGGGAGTATAAGGAGCGTATCTAGGCTAGATGGGGGGCATCTGGGCTAGATTTGAAAACTAAACTAGATTAGATATCTAGCCTAGACATGTTATCTAGCCTAGACCATATTATCTAGCCTAGACGCTTTGAAGAAGACCTTTGATTGGTCAGATTTGGGTGCAAAATAGTAAAAGCCAAAGACCCCTATAAGGACCTTCTGAAGGCCATTATAGGGGTTATTAGTTAGTAGTCGTTATAGTAGTCGTTTTAATAGTAGTTTGTGTAGGCGGGACTTTGACTTCAAAGTCCGGATGAGGGTATTAGGGCATTTATACTTCCGCGCGCGAAACTTTTCGTATGATGGAAAAAAAGCTGTCACCAATTGGAATCGAATTGGCGATTACAAGGGAGATAGCGACGACAAGAACTATTGAGCCACTGGCCCAACTGATTGAAGCCGGACTCCGTTCTTTCCTTTGATATAGGGTGGTGGAGTCTTTGGGAGGAAATGAACTTTGGGAAAGAAGGAACTATTACTAAAATAGATTTAACTAATCAGAGGCTCCCATTGGCCGTTTAGGCTAGATCAATTTATCTAGGCTAGATGTTCAGTCTAGCCTAGACGAACATTTCTAGCCTAGATGGCCGCCTTATTTTCCCGCTATGGTTGGAAAGTGGGATCAACAGGCACCCGAACAATAGCGAAACAACGGTGCTCCTTTGATGGGAGATACACTCACAATCTCAACTGCTTGATCTAGAAGCTGGGAGTCGCCTCCGCCACCACAATATTGATGCAGTGCCTTGATTGGAGGCTCGGCGCAGGCCGAATGCCTTCAGCTGAGGTTGGCGACGTTAGCCGCTAGTTTCCGGATATCTTGGAGGCAATGAGTGCGGAAAAGTTTGGAAAAGATATTCCGCTGTTCGTTGAAGGATGATGCCAGGGCCAGGGTAGTCGATTTGTGACTCATGCAGAGCCTTGGTGCTGAATTGCTCTCGTTGAAACGACATCCGCGAGGTTTGGGGATCTCGTCAGCATCGCAATCATCCAGACATCCGCTCAGAAATACGATGTTCTTCACGGCAGTATTGGCGATTATCTGACCGAGTTGACGCGAGGAGTTGGGTCGAGTAGAGCGCAGCAGTGTCAAATACCGGCTCATTGGTGCGAACGGGATGAAGGAAGATTTGGGTGCGCTCCTTGTCGCTGGACGACCGCCGTCATTCGCAAGCCTCCCCGGAACTCCCGACAACCACCTAAACCTAGGTAGCTATTATAATGAATCGAACTCTCGCAAACAGGTCCTAGTTTACATAAGGAAGCTGTTTCAAGGGAGCCATTCACCTCTTGTTGCTTTGAACCGCGTTCCCGCTCCGAGTGTCGCTTATTGCCGGCTGAGACAAAGGGAGAATAGAGACCCTCGAATGGGAATTTGGCAGACACATTTCGACACCAGGCATCGAATTGCTGGTTAATACTTCGACTACTTCGGACCTTGTACTATTCAGTCCGTGACTGTGTCTGACGTACGGCAAAGTCGCAAGAATGGACAGAGCAGACTGGGTTGACGGCAGCGGGGAGGTGCAAAGTTCCATCGGTCAAACATCGGAAGGGTCCTTCCAGTATGAATGAAATTTTGGATTCTGGAGCTCGGACTGGCTGCTCTCCCTGAAATTAGAGTATGGACTGGTTTGCATAGCTTGTGGTGAAAATCCCGTCGAGTGTCTCGGCTTCTATGAGTGATGGCTGCGAATGCGGAAATAGGGGTTGTGTTTTAGCGCACTTTTAGGGGCTTTGTTTACTTCCTCACCACAATCACCAACATAAAGTTGAATGCATTGCATCGCCTCAATTCACCATTCTAGATTACAATCTTAAGTTATGTTCTTCTTTATTGAAACCTTGCAGCTTTCTTTTCGCTTGGACATTAATGTCTTATCCCCAGGTAAACCGCCACAATCATGGTCCTATTGAACTACAAGGTTCTTGCCTCCATCATAGCTTGGGAGTGTAACGAACCGTTCTGACTCACCTGTATTAGTGCTGATTTCTAAGGTTACAGCGGACGTTTAGCAGGCGCGCACCGTCCAGCGCTGGTCACTGTGTTACCCCAAAGAGGGAAGTCGTCACCTAGAATCTTCCCAACGCCGCTTCCTACCAGAATGTCAGATGCAGCGTTGCATTGGAAATTTATATTGGAATGGTGTCATGCCGTGGAATTATTTTAGAGTTCTCGTTCCCTCTTGCCTTCTTCACTAACATTCCCACTTTTACCAAGCAAAGAAACTCTAAATAATTTATGTCGAGGTTGGAAGAAGTTTCATCTCAAAAGCATTACCACGCATCGGACGAAAGCACCCCTACAACGCACCTCATCCAAACTACACTACTACTACTAATTACTATATCAAACCCCACCTTCAAAATTAAGACCCCCCGTCTCCTCATCTCCTACCTCCAACCCGACCTCGACTCCTATTGCGACTTCCTCGTCGCCCTCTATAATACCCCCGAATTTATCGCTAATAACGGTAAAACCTCTATTACTACCCGCGAGTTTGCGACGTCGCGCGCCGTTAGTTCGAAGGCCGCTTCTGCGCCGAATACGCCTATAATAGCTACAACACTTACTTCTTCTCTCTATACAACCCTTCTAACTTTTCTAACCTATCTTCCGCTACGCCAATCGGTACGGTATTATTAATACGCGGGGATGAGCCTAGATTTTATACTGTTCCTAACTTAGGGTTTACGATTCTATTAGAATATATAAAGAAGGGTATTAGGTCGCTAAAGACCTATTAGTTGGCTAGCTTCATAGAGGCTCGGGGCGAGATATTAGAAGGCAGCGAATTATTCTAGCTAGCGCCGCATTATAGCGTCGGATAATAGTAATACTATTCCGGCCTTAACTACTATAGGATTAAAGGAATAATATTATAAATAATTATTTCCGTTAGCTCCGGAATAGAAAAGTTAAATTTTAATTTATTTTTTATTCTCCTTCTTAATTTAGTTTCCCTACATATTTACCTTATCCGTAGTCACTTCGACCTACTTACTTCTACTATTTTAATACATTAAAACTTCGACCTTTATAAGAATTAAATTAATACCGATAAAATATAAATACGTAGCAGTCGTTCCGTCTCCTAAATTACCCGCCGAAATTCGTACGCTCGCTTTTATACTTCTTCCGCAATATAAAACCGTATTATTATATTATTAACCGCTAATACCCTTCTACTTTCTTCGCCGCTTAAAATTGCCCCCTCCTAAAATCCTAATATTATTATCCTAATTATATCCCCCCTTTATCACTAGCTTACTATTAAAGAAGTAAACAATAATAGTAGCGACGATAACCGGTTTTACTCCTTTAAAGAAACCCGTAATTATTTCGACTATTTCGAAATTAATATTTTTAAATGTAAGTATAAATTCTTCGAAGTCTACGCTAGCGCTATTTAATTTTTACTTTCTTACTTCCCGTTATATATATCGGTTTAAAATTAATATATTTTTATTAACTTATTAAAAAACGATTAATATAATAATTACCTTCCTATTCCTTTCGGCTTCCGCTATAAGGACTATTTTTTTTATAATTAAATTCGCTTTTTTACTATATTTCCGCTTCTTACTATCGTTCTACTAATTATTATTCTTAAATCCCCTATATCCTTCTGGCCTATTTAAACTTTTCAATTATTTTTTTTCAATTACCGTCCTAAGTATAATATTATTAAATTTACGAGCGAAAATTATATTTAATTTTATAACTATATTTATAATATTAATAATTATTATAAAGATTTCCTTAATACTTTTATTAATTACCCTATTAGCTATATTAAAGGTAATTTTAAAAATATTTAAATCCACTATATCGCCGGCTTTAAGGAATAATTAAGTTATAACTTTATCTATAATAAATTTATATAATTAGAATTTTAAGACTTTTTAAAGAGGGAATTTAATATTAATACGTAGAATATTGAACGTAACGCCTTTATTAACTTCGAACAAATACGCTAAGGCCCTATAAAATCCGTCCGCGACTTTTATAATCGATATTATACCGAAGAATTTAACTTATTTTATAAGTAGTAAAAATACTCGTATATTATTACTTAAACTAACTACTTTCGTCTTTAATTATAAAAAAGTATTTTAATAGTAGCGGGTATTAATACCCTAAATTAGGCGGTAATATATATAAAATAATTAAAGGGTTTCGAAATTAATTTTAAATTATTTATATAATATTACTAATTTTAAATATCCTTTTTTAATTAATTATCGTCGTCTTTTTTTCTTATTACTATTTTGTTTTTTATTTCTATTCTTATTTCCAATTCTATTTCTACTAATTAATTTATTGCCCGTCGTCCCCTTCCTCCTTTTATAATAAATTTTAATATTATTTATAATTATTATAATTAATAAGGTTATATTTATAATTATTATATTTAGGCGAAGTTGCGTAGTATTTACTACGAATATAATAATATTAACTATACTACGTTTATTTATATTAAGAAGGCCTATTTTAATTGCAGTTAAATTAGATATATAGTATATAGTTACTCCTAAGCCTTTAGAACACCGGCTTAAAGTACGAACATTAAACCAATTATATTAATAAGGATAGTATTAACTTAAAAAAGCGCAGGTATATTATAATTGAATTTAAATACGAAATTATTAGTGAAAATTTATAGGGATTAGTAGAAAATATATAAGTTAATAAATTCTAATACGGAATTAAATTTTATTAGGAGGTATTTATTCCCGATAAATATTAAAATTAAATTTATAAATTACTATTTTATTAATTTCTTTTTTTAACCCGTCCTTATATAAGGTTCGATTACTTATTTTATTAAATTATATAATTCTTATAGTATTTAGCGGAAGTATAGGATTATATTTACTATTATTAATTCCTTTAGTATTAATATTATTTTTAATTATTTTTAGTTTTGCGAATATAACCCTAAAATTCATTAGTCCCGAAGGAAATTCTATTTCTATATTAAAGCTAACGATTTAAATATAAATTAGAAATTAATAAAAGAGGTTTATAAAGTTACGGTTTACTTTTATAGGTTACGTTAGGATTCTATTCTAATATTAAATTTAAAGGAGGCATTATAAGCCTTTCAGAGCTTTAATCCCCTGCTATTTGCTAATATTCTATTCAAAGTACCTATATTAATTTAAATAGAATTTTCTACTTTATTTAACGATTCGGGTCTATTTAGTATTTATTCCAATATATTTATTACTATATCCCCTAATATATTTTTTAAAATTTTTCGTATTATATTAAACGGAATTTATCCCCCGTTAAAGCCTTTACTAGAATTAATATTTCTAGTATTACCCGAGCCGGAAGAGGACGTAGTATTTACCGCCGCCGAACTAATAATTCTGCCCGAATACGAAGAATTTTAATAAATATTCGAAATATCGGCTATTCCTTTATTATAATATAATTATTTTAAATATTATATTAATTTAAAAGAAGGGATATTTGCGTTCTAAGGACCGATTTATACGCTTAATATTAAGGAATTAAAAATACTCCGGGAATAATTAGTAGAAGCGTTATATAAAAGATAAATTCGGCCTTCTATTAATTTAGTAGGGGCTTCTATTATTTTTATTCCTAAGAAAGGAAATAAATTAAAGTTGTATATTAATTACCGAACGTTTAATAAAGTTACGAAGAAGAATTATATAATGTTACCGCTAATTGGAAAAATCCTAAACCGGTTAATATTAGTAAAGATCTTTATTAAATTAAATTTAAAAAACGCTTATTATTATATCCGTATTAAGTAAGGAAATAAGGAGAAAACCGCGTTTCGTACGAATTACGGGTAATACGAATTTTTAATTATATTTATAAGGTTAATTAATATTTTGGCAACGTTTTAAATATATATTAATAATAATTTAATAAAATTAATTAATATTATTTATATTATTTACTTTAATAATATTATAATCTATAATAAAAAAAAAATTTATTGTAAATATATTAAAGAAATCTTTTAACGATTATACGAATGTAATTTCTATATTAATTTAAATAAATATAAATTCTATATTTAAAAAGTATTATTTTTAAATTATATTATATTACTGGAGGGTATTTCAATAGATTTAGAGTGGGTAAAAGCGATTATAAATTAGGAAACCCCGACGAACGTTTATAATATTTAGGTTTTTTTAAGGTTTATTAACTTTTACCGATAGTTTATAATATTGTATTCTAAAATAATAGTACTATTAACGGAATTATTAAAGGGAAATAAACGACGGCCGTTCGAATTATTAAATAAAGCGAAGGCGGCGTTCGAAGAGTTAAAGCGGCTATTTTAGGAAGTATTTATATTAAAGTATTTTAATCCGTTATTATTTATTCGAATAGAAATAAACGTATTAAATTTTATAATTAGGGTAGTATTAATATAATTATATAATATTCGGTAGTATTTTATTATATTCTTTTCAAGGAAGAAATTATTAGAGGAAATTCGGTATAGTATTAAGGATAAAGAATTATTAATTATTATCGGAGCGTTAAAAGCGTAGAAATAATATTTATTATATATAGATAAACTATTCTTAATAATTATAGATTATTTAAACTTCTAATATTTTTGGAGTAAGGATAAAATTAGTATAAGGTAGAATTATTAAATATTAAAATTCGCAATATATAATTTTAGTATTAAATATTAAGCGGGGAAATTAAATTTAATAGATAAGGTATTAAAGAAATTGTAATTATATAAAGTAGTAAATATATTAGAGGATAGCTATTCGTTATTAAAAGTATTTAAAGAAGGAAAAATAAAAGGTAAAGTAATAAAGGAGGGTTTTATATTAGGAAGAGACGTTAAAAGAATATTATTAATTGGGAAGGAAATATAGAGGGTAATAATAGAATAGAAGGAATAGAATAAAAACGGTAGAAAAGACGAATTAATATAAGGATTAAAATAGGAGGACGATATTTAGGAATAGAAAGGAAGGAAATATAGAGAATATATTAATAAAAATAAGCTTAAAGAAATATTAAAGAAGAGGGTAAAGTTCGTAGATAAGGATATTACTATAAGGAGAGGGAAGACGAATAGTATTATTATTAAGTAAATAAGTATATATATTATTATTATAAGGGTAAAAAAAGAGGAAGAGTTATTATTATTATTAAATTAATAAATAGTAGAAATATAGAAGGAAGATTTATTCGTTTTAAAAGAAATATAGAAAGAATTAGAGAAGGGGCGTAGAGTAGAGAATTAGAGGATAGGGGAGGATAGAATTTTATATTATAATTATTAAGTTTATATTTTAGAATATTTACGTATAGAATTTTTATATACTTATTATAATAATACTACTACTAATTACTTAAAATAACGAAAAACCCTTAAGAATATTAATTAATTTTATTATTAACCAATTATTACCGTCGACGTCGAAATATATGTACGTTAATATTTAATTTATTAAAAAGCGAAGTTATAAAATTACCGACTTTATAGGCTCTTAGTATTTTTATCCATTCTTATTATTTTTTAGTAAAATATTTGTTACGATTTTATTATTAGACTACTACTATTATACGACTTTATATTAAATTAAATTTATAACGCCGTTTTAATTATTATAAATTAATTTATTAAATTCGTCCTTTATATTTTAATATAGAAAATTATTAACGTTAAATAATTTGCTTATTTTTTTAAGTACTACGTTTTTTAATAACTTAATTTACTTAATTCTATTATTTTTAATTAGGGTAATCTCTTTATAACCCTTTTTTAAAAAATTTATTACGAGTTTTTAGAGATTTAATACCGCTTTAATATTATATAGTATCCTTAAACGGACGGCTAAACCGAACGTTAGAATTAAAAATTTAAATTTTATTTTTATATTTTTTATAATTTAAAGTAAAATAATTAAGTAAAGAAATTAGTATTAATATAATAGACGTATAATAATTATTTTTATACTATTATTAGGAAATTTTTATTTAAATTGCTATTCGGGTATTATTTACGAAAGCCGGCCGATTTAGAGAAAGGTTGACGAAATATATTATTTAACGCCGCTATTAATTATATTAAAAAATTTATTTGAAGTTGTATTAATATTATTAAAGCGTTAAAAATAGTTAATAAAGGGTATATAAAATAGAATAATAAATTGCGTATAATTAAAGAATTTAAAGTAGGAAATTAGGTTTTTTTTAACGCTAAAAATATTAAATAGAGGCATTTAAATTGGAAGTTGTCGAACAAATTCTTAGGGCCTTTTTATATTACTGAAATAATTAGTAATAAGAAAATAATATATTATTTAAACCTCCCTAATTATTATTATCTTTATTTAATATTCTTTATTATTTTATTAGAATTATACTACGCTAATTTAATAGTAGTAACGTTCCAGGGTAAAGTAATAAATATTAAAGGAAACGAAGAATAATACGAAATATAAAAGATTATAAAATATATTAATTTAAAAAAGAATTAGTAGTTTTAAATAAAGTAGAAAGGGTATTCGGAAAATAAGAATAAATAAATATTGCGAGAGAATTTAAATTGCCCGGAATTATTAGTAGAATACGAAGAATAGGAGCGATAGCGGAAGCGTTCGAAAAGAGGCTTAAAAATTAAGGTAATAAGGATTAATTAAGTAGGTAGTAAGAATATAATTATTATTACTACTATTAGAAAAAAATATTTAAATAAGGGATATAGATTATAAAAAGATATAAGCTATAGAAAATATAAATTATAGAAAATATAAATTATTAAAATATAAATTATAGAAGGAGTAAATTATAAAAAATGTAAATTATAAAAAATGTTATTATAAAAGAGATGTAAGCTATAGAAGACGTAAGCCGTAGAAAATGTAAGTTATAGATAATATAAGTTATAGAACCGTAAAATATTAGGGTTATAAGGGAAATAAAAAGAATTAGGGAATTAAAGGGATATATTAGAGAAAATTAGGGTTAGCGAATTGAAAAGGATAATAGCGTACCGGAGCCCGCTATTTTAAAAATTATAATAATAAAAAGAAATTAGGGAAAGTAACGAATTAAAAGGTATAAAAGTATACTAATAATTTTGTTTTCGACCTTTTTCTATTTAATTATATTTATTCCCCTTCCCTTTTTAAAAAAAGGTTTAAATTACTAAAAAGAAGAATTAATAATATAAACGTCGATATAAGAGTCGAACCTATTATTTTAGAAGTTATACCTTTATACGTAATTATTATATTTATTAATAATTTTCGTATTTAAATTTTTTTATAATTATCGACCGCTATTAATTTAATAGTAGTAGTATTATAATTTTTAATTGTAGGGGTACTAATAAGGACTAAAGTATTATTAGTATAAAGTTAGAGGGAAATAATTAGGGGTAATAAACGTCGGACGTTTATATAAATAGTTAGTATTAATTAAAGGATATTATTAAAGGTAGGCATAAGCGTAGTAATTGTAAGGAGTTTAGGTATATTGGTAATAAAGGCGGGGTCGGTAGTAGGGGTAATACTAGGGAAATTAAAATCGAGAGCATTTATTACCTAAAGGGTTATTTAATTAGGGCTAACATTATAGAACTTATATTAAATGTTCTAAATTATTTTATAATTAATTAATTCGTTAAATTTATAAAGGAAGATGCAAAGCTATTTATAAAGGGTATAAATATTAGTACGAAATTTGGCGGCGTATTAGTAAAGGATTTTAATAATTATAATACCAGTAGGAGTAGCCGCCCTAAATTCGATAATAATATACGCCGATTTTTAAAAGGTATAAATTAAATTATAAAATATAAAAAGGAAATTGTAAAGGCAATTATTAATATTAGTTTAGTAGTAGTTCGAATATTATATAGGGTAGTCGGTTAAGAAAGTAAAAGAAAAAGAAGATTAGGATTAAAAATTAGAAGATTAAAAAGGGAGAAAGGGGATTTATAAATTAGGATATAAATATATTTAATTAGTATTTTTATTATAGCGGTAATTAGAGTATTAAGGGGTAAGACCGTTATAGCGTTTATAGTATTTAAAGTAAATTAGGTATAAAGGGTTTTATAAATATTATTAAACGAAAAATAAGAATAGAATTAATACAATAAGTAAAGGGGAAGATTTATTTAGTATTAATATAGAAAGTAGTAAATTAGTAAGTATAGAAAAATTGTTAATAAGTAGTAGAGAGGGTAGTTATATCGTTAGTAATAATATATTAATTAATAATATATATAAAGAGGAAAAGAGAAGAGGGGAGGAAGAAGGGGAAGGAAAATAGGTTTTTATAAAAGAATTAAGAAAGTACAATTAAAAAAATTTAAAATAAAATTTGAAATAAAATTAAATAATTAAAGGGGTATATAAAGAGATAAGGACGGGAAAATAGGATAATAAGGGGTAGAAAATAAAGTAAAAAGGTGGATAGAGGGCGAAATTAAAAGTTAGGACGAAGGGGATTGGACGGTAGTAAAAAATAAGGAAATAGAGAGAAGGAAATAAAATAATAAAAGTTAGGAAGTAGGTTAAAAGGGCGGGTCGAAAATAAGATAAATAAGTAAAATAAAAAAAAGAAGGATTAATAAAAGGTAAGCCTTTAGGATTAAAGGCGACAATATTATAGTAAAGAAGAAAGTACGGCGTTTAGAAGTAAAAAAGACTAGTATAGCTATAAGCGCTAATTAACAGCTTCGGCGATAAGTTATTTTGGGTATAAAAGAAAACGGATTATAAGCGGAAGATTCGGCTATAGGGAAAGGATTACCGGATTAGGGGCTTAAATATAGAGGTTTCTAGGATAAAACCCTATAAGGGGGGGATTCGTATTAGGTCGCTAAAAATTTATTAATTAATTAGCTTCATAGAAGTTTAAGGCAAAATATTGGAAGGTAGTAAATTATTTTAGCTAGCGCTATATTATAGCGTCGGATAACGGTAATACCGCTCCGGCTTTAACTACTATAAAATTAAAAGAATAATATTATAAATAGTTGCTTTTATTAATTCCGGAGTAGAGAAATTAAATTTTAATTCATTTCTTACTCTCCCCCCTAACTTAGCTTCCCTATGTACTTACCCTGTCTATAGTCACTTCGACCTACCTACTTCTACTATCTTAACAAAGGGGTATATAAAAGAGGCGGCGTAGGGATTAATAGAATATATTAAACAGAAATAAGGTGTTAGAAATATCCTTAGTTTTTATAACCCAACGAATCTCGCTAATATAGCCGTTTTCCGGAGTCTAGGATTTGTTAATATAGGTCTCCGGCAGCTCTTAGTCTTTGGGCTGGTGATCTGGAGTGGAAAATACCATACAAGAAGAGAGACCAGCTCCCTACTACAGAAAAACTAATTCAATTGATATAAAGATTATAAAAATCAATACCTTAGAAAGGAGAATAGATTTACCGTAAAATAATTCCTATCTATTAAATAAAGACAAAGAAATCTTTACATTCTAATTATCGACTACTTAGGAAGAGATTAGAATTAATATTAAAATATTATATTTTAACGGATCTTTAAGAGAAGTTGAAGGAATAAATTTAGACATTAATCTTTTTAAGAGGGGATTACGAAGTAAAGGAAGAATAAACTTAATACGGGAAAACGAATTTAGAATTAGAATTCGAATATATTCTTTTAAAAAGGAATATTCTTTAATCTAAATTGCTTCTCTCTCTTCCTAAATTTTGAAAGAGATTCCTTCTCTTTTTATTTTTAAAGTTCAAACTTATAATTAATAACATTTAATTAAATAATTAATTTATTCTTATTTATAATAAACTACTTTACTCCCTTAATAACCCTATTGCCCTTAGTTAAAGAAAAAACGTGAAAAAATTCCCTAAATTAAATTTCCCTTTAAATTTACAATAAATCTTCCTTGTAAACTTATTAAAAGAAAAATAGGATAAATACTATAAATTTATTATAAAAATAGCGGATCTAATATTAACTTCCTTTCGTCTCTACTAATTTCCTTTCTTACGCTTTTATTCGGCCAACTTTTTCTTTTCCTCTAGCCGTACCTTATACTTTCGGGTCTTCGTTACTTTATATTCTTAAGTTTAAATTATTTCGATTTCGTTTAAATATTAATATATAATTGCTTTTATAATTTTTTAAATTAAATTTTTCGGGCACGATAATATTTGAGTGTTATTTAATATCGAAGGAAGAAGAATATTTGTACTTTAATTTATATTTATCCTTTTTAATTTAATTTACTACGTAGAAATTTCTATCCGCCTTTATTTTTATTAAGAATATAAAATAGTTAGCGAATATTTTTTTAATTATAATAAATTAAATATTTTTTTTAATACCTTTTTACGGTTTTCCCTATCCTTCTTTATTTAAAAAATAGTAGGGGGATTAATTATGCTTAGGAATTAAACGGGTTAAAATATATTTTAATACGGTAAAGAGATTTATATATTTAATAAATTTTAAGTAAAGATTTCTTATAAATTATAAATTAGCCCTCTTTTAATTAATTATCGTTATACGGATCTTTATTATAATTCGGTCTAATTAAGGAAATTACAAAAAGCTTTTAAGTCTTTTATTTCTTTAAAACGAATCGTCTTACTAGTTATTATTATATAATTATTAAAGTATTTCGGCTTATTTTAGTATTTTGGTTCGTTTTTAAACTTTAAAAAGTAGTAGTTTTAAATATAGTAATAGAATTATTACCTTATATCCGGTATTATACAATTTCTTTTCTACTATTTAATTTATAGAATATTATAAATAATTTTTATTTATTATTGAACTATTATTTTCTCGATTTATTTTTTATCTTTAATTTAATTATACGTTTTTTAATAATTACCTTCCACCTATAAATAAAGATATTTATTAGAGCGTATAAAGTAGTTAATTTTTATCCCTTTATAATTAATTTTAATAAAAAAAATATGGGTAATTTTAAATATTTAGAAATTACAAATCTATTAATAGCGCTATAGTAGAAAAGATTAATTAATTTACTATATTTGCTTTAAGATTTCTGGTAGGCAATTTCCTATTTTATTTATATATATATAATTATTTACTATATATTAGACGTAAGTATTCCTTATAATCTCTTCTCGGCCTCTATCGTAAATATTATTGTAATAGTATTATTGGAATTCTCTTTAATTAAAGATTACTAAATTAAAATAAAATTTATAAATAATAAAAATATACTACTACTTTATCCTTCGAAAATTCTAATATAATTCTATAAAAGAGGTTAATAATTAATTTTTAATAATATTTAACTATACTTCTAGCGGGATATAAATTATATTTTTAAAAATTTTTAAAAATTAAAATAAAATTATAATAATTAATATACTTTTAATTTAATTCTCTATATTATACGTATATTATAAGTTAACGAACCCTACTATAATAAATTCCTAATTTATTAAAAGGGTATCTTCCTTCGTATTATAATTATAAGGGGCTTCGGACGGATTTTTATTAATTACGTATTAATAAAATACTTTATTTTATAATAATATAGTAATACTAAAAATAATAGAGTTTTTCGTATTAATTTTACTATTTTTAAAACAGCGGACGAATTTTTAATTAATATTTATATAATAATTTTTAAACGGTTAATTTTCTACGCAAAGGGGGTAAACTTTTCCGAATTTAGGCTCTTAGGCTAACTAATTCTAAGTCTCTGGATTCTAATATATAAGGGCTTTGTAAATAGTATAGTAAATATTTTTAGGAAGACTTTAATACAATATATATAGGAGTAGAAGACCTTTTAGGATAGGGGTAATAGGCGAAGAAATAACGGGTAAAGAAGGTATTATAGTAGGTTTACTAATGAAAAAATTTTTTTTTTTTAATAATTGAATTAGGAAGGGTAGAAAAAATACTTAAGGATTTAATATAATGTCACAGGGTTATCTGTAACTGACTAACCGTCCTATATCGCTGCCTTCACTACGGTAATGGTTGCCAGGTTAATAGTATGCTCTAATTGGCTACAGAGACCCAGCATAGCAAATACGGCTAAACGCATTTAATATTTAACTGGCTGCGGTTATTAGCCTACTCCTATCGCCAAGGCTATATAGACTATACTAGTCTATAGGATAATCTATAGGATAATTTATAGGATAATTAAATTATACGGGCTATATACTTATTATATATAAATAATTATTACGGCTCCCCTAAATAGTTTCTTCTTCTTTATATAATTATAAATATTTTTATAAATATTTAACGTTTGCCTTACTCCGTAATAATTAATTATATTTAATTATTACGCTAGGAACGTATATTTTTTTAAATGTACGTTATTTAATATAATTAAATAATATTATTAATCGCTAAAGAATAGGAGGCTACGAAGGCCCGAATTTATAATTCTAAATAACAATAATATTATTATAAACGAGGGTATCCTCTTAAACGCCCTATAGTAAACTTAATTACTAGAATATATTATAAACAACGATATTGAAATATTTAACGTACTAAATTATATTAACGAATTAAAAAGTTTAAGAATATTAATAGAGAGTTCTAACCCCCTATTAACAAAAAAATTTATTTAATAACTTTAAGCAGCCTCCTTCGTACTAATATAATTACAGTTCTTATTATAATTATTATTTAATATTCGGCGAAGGCTAAACTTATTTATAATAGTACTTTTATTAATTCCTTCAGTTTAATTGAAAGAAAAATATTTTAAATAGTTATTAATTTTATTACCCGAATAGTTAAAGTATTTAATTATTATTTTATTATTATTATTAAGGAATTTCGGAACTTTTAATTTGAATTTTAATTTAAAAAAGAATAATACGCTAATATTTTCAACGAACGTAAATAAGTTCTAAAGGACTTTTACTAAGTTTAGGAAGAATTTTATTAAATTTATACCGAATTTAATAATATATAAAGTTTTACTTAAAAAGCGTAAACCGTTTTCGCTATAAATTAGTAGAATTATACTATTTAAATTATTATAAATAGTAGTATAAGTATAGTAAAGTATTGGAAGCCGCTCTTCTTAAACCTTAAACCCTTTACAGCTATTTAAAGGGACTATATTAAATATAATAAAATGTATTTAACGTAGAAGGGCCGTATTTTTTCTATTTAGACTTTAAATATTATTAGGTTCCCCGACGAAAGGATTAAAATTATTTACGCGAATTATTTATTTAACCCTAAGGTAATTACTTTAATCGATAAAAATATTTAGAAGATTTTTATAAACTTTAATAATCCTAAAGTTTAATAATAGAAAATAAGTATTGAATTCTTATTCTTTTTAGATACCTATTATAATAATATAAATTTACATTTAAATACCGCTTGTAAATTTAATGAATTTAAGTAAGGAAATTATTTCTTCGCCGACTTTAAAATAAAATATATTAAAATTACTAACTGCTATAATTTGAACGATATTATAAAAGTATATTACTTATAGAATAAAATCTCTTAAAAATTCTATATTTCCCTTATTTATTAACGAACTTTCCCCGCCGAAAACGATTTAAAAAATAATTATTATTTTACTACAATTTCGCGCGTAATATTGAGGACGATGATTATAAGTCTAAATCCGCTACTAATAAAATTTCTAATTCGAATTCTAATAATAATTCGAAAAAGACCGTTAGTAAAAGAAATAATATTATAAATTTTAATACTATTTACATTTTATATACCGTTTATAATAACGTTATTAAATATTAGAATAAAAATAACCTATATTATAAATACGGAAAAGAAGGGTATATTATAAAGAATTATTGTAATAATATTAATTATAGCGATTGCGGCCCTTAGATTAGTAATAAGGAAGGTTGAAGAGGTAATAAAAGAGGCCGAAGTAGCTAAGGAGGAGGTAGAGGAGGTTGGAGAGGTGGAGGCTCTAATTAAAATACTAGGAACGCTAATAATAATAGTAATACTAATATTAACCCTCCGGCGGCTAATTAGTAGGGATATAGTAATAATATAAACTTTTGTATTATAAACGCCGGAAAAGAAGATAAAAGTAAAGAATATTATAATAATAATATAAATAATAATTAAAGAAATAATTAAACTTTATAAATAATTATTTATAAGGGCGAAAAAGGTTTATAAGAAGAAAGAAGGAGCCGTTTAAAAATTTAAAAATAATTATTATTAATTTATTAAATAGTTTCTATTAAAATTTATTACTCCTTTCCTCTTATTTATCCTTCGGACCGCGTAAAATTTATTATATAATTTTCGTCGATAGTAGTTATATAATATTTATTTTTATCGATTATTCTTTTATAAAGAAAAATAAATTTATTATATTTAAATTCTTAGAATTTAAAAAGTTAATTTTCGTTAATAATATTATAAAAGGGCTTATTATTAAAGGACTTACAACGAACCTTTATATTAAGAGAAAGTCTTTTCGCACCGCTATCAAAGTCTATTCGCACCGCCGCCCCACCCACGCCCCGCCCTTCCCGCGCGCCAAGGTACGCTAGTGCATACCAAAATTTTTGAGCTAATTAAATCGTTCGCATCCATTTGAGTCTCCACAGCTTCGTCAGCAAACCGTACCGCGCCCGCCAAGCTCCCAGATTTCAACCCATAACACCCAGATCCAATTTCCCCATAATCAATCAAACCACCATCGCGCGCATCACGAGATATCGCTAAGTAAACAACGCGCTATCATCTGGCTGACAGTCGCTGACAGTCGCTAACAGTCAGCTGAGCGATTCAATTGAGCGATTCAATTGAACGATTTAATTGAACGATATGCGACCGTATACGACTGTACTGCTAAGTACGCTGTAAAGTGCGCTGTAAAGTGGTTAATTTGGGTGCACATTTGGGTGCATATCTGGGTGCACATCTGGGTACACATCTGGGTGAATACAGCTGCGAGGTAGAGAGTGGACCGCGGTTTGGATGCAAGCGATTTGATTGGCTCAAAAATTTTGGTGTGCATTAGCGTGCCTTGGCGCGCGGCAAGGGCGGGGCGTGGGTGGGGCGGCGGTGCGAATAGACTTTGATAGCGGTGCGAAAAGACTTTCTCTATATTAATTATTATTTAAAAAATATTATATTCTTAATTTATAATATTTCTTCTAATTACCTTATTATCTTAGGACTACCTTAATTTAGGAAATATAAGCCGTATATTTTTTAAATAGAAGGGAAAGTTTAATTTATTAATTAGTACGCCGACCAATACTTTCTATCGGATTTCCCTATTTCCTTACGGAACGCCCTTAGTATATAAAACCGCTCTCTTAATAATTTGTATTATTAATTTTACGTGGCGACGGTAAATAAATAGGATAAAAGAATATTATTAAATATTTTAAAAATACTAGGGCTTCTATTGAAAATAAATAATTATATTAATTAAATAAAAGGTAGTTTAATAAATTATTCGATTCTAATCCCTACGGAGGGACCTATATACGGCGATATTTAGCCGCCGAAGCTACTACTTTATTAGAATTTATTAAAATATTGGATTTTAAGGGATTAATACCCAATCCCTATAAAGGGACTTATACGTAGTAATATTTAGCCGCCGAAGCTATTACCTCGCTAGAATCTAATAGAATATTAGATTTTAAGGGATCGATTACTACTTTATTAAAATTTAAAAGAATTTTAGAATTTAGAATATTACCTTAAAATTACTAATAAGAATATTAATAAAACTATTAGTAAAGTAGATTATTATTATTAAAATTTAAAAGAATTTTAGAATTTAGAATACTACCCCGGGATTATTAATAAGAATATCGATAAGACTACCAGTAGAGTAGATTACTATTATTAAAATTTAAAATTATTATTAAAGGCCGATTTTAATTCTATACCGTTCCTATACTAATAAGAATTTCGCTAGAATATATTAAGGCTATTATAATTTTAGGACTATATCCCCTATAACGGACCGGAGTATAGTGATATTTAAATATTAGAATTATTATTAAAAAACGATTCTATTTCTATTTTAGCCCCTTATTGCGAGCCCTACGAAAGCCGCCCTAAGGGTAAAACCTATAACCTTTATAAATTTTACGAGGTTAACGAAAATTTTTATTTAAAATAGAGGACGTGGCTATATTGCCGCAACTTCCTTTTATATTATTTTAAACTTCTTATTAAAGGATTTACCGGAAATGTAATTTTATTAAATTATAATATACTAAGATAGGTAGTAGAACTTTTTATATTTGTGCTGCCTTATAGAAAAGTAAAAGGCGTAAAGAATTCCCCCGGTACCGCTTATTTAATTTCGAAGCGGTTTAAAATAATTAAAGGACGAATTAACATTTAGAATATACGTAATATTAACGTTGCCGCTTTTAATTTCCTATACGAAACGTATAATTTATAGCCCTACTTTACGAATTATATAGAAATCTACCGATTAGTTACCTTCTACGAGACTAGTATTTATAACGACCTTACTAAAAAAATAGTTTAGAATATTATAAATAGTAAAGGTAAATAATATAAGGACTGCCTCTTAAAGCGCTTTTATAAATTTATTAACGTATATAAAAGGGATATAAATTAAAAAAAATTGGTAGCCGTTAAAATCGCCCGAACCGCTATTCTTATAGGCGACCTAAATATAAACGCGCCTATATATAAGGCTATTATTATAAAAATTATAGAGGAAGACGTATTAATATTTTATAAGAAAGTTAACCAGTTTCCGAAAATTAATAAGGAAATTAAATTTAAACTCCCACGTAAATATTAGAAAAGAATTAACGCTTTCTATATTAAAAAAGCGAATAAATTTCTACTTTATCGAGTATACGATTATAAAATCGAATTTACGTTAGGGGAAAAACCGTTGAACGCTTACTACTAACCGGTTTTACTTATAAAAGTAATTATCGTTAAAAAATAAATTAATAATTAATTAGAAAACGGTTTTATTAAACTTTCTTAATCCTAAGTAGTTTTACTTTTATTCCTTATAAATAAGCCTAGCGGGGGTATTTATATTTATATTAATTATTGTAATATTAATAATGTTATATTTAAAATATAATACCTACTTCTATTAATTAAGGAAATCTTTAATATTATTTACTACGCTAAAATCTTTATTAAATTAAATATTATCGCTGCTTTTAACCGAATCCGTATTTAGAAAGGCTACGAATAATTAACCGTTTTTATTATATATTTCGGTCTTTATAAATTACTAATCCTTCCTTTCGGCCTTTAAAGCGTACTCAGCACGTTTTAGAATTATATTAATAATATATTTAGATAATATTTTTATTTATTCTGAAAATGTAGAAGAATATACCGCTTATATAAATAAAGTCCTTAAAAGAATAATTAACGCTAACCTTCAATTAAATATCGATAAATATAAATTCAATATTACCCGTATAAAATATTTAGGCCTTTTTATTATATTAAAGGGTATAAAGATAGACCCTACGAAAGTAAAAACTATTATTAAATAAGAGGCCCCGTAATTATAACGCTAATTCTAAAAGTTTTTAAGATTTATAAATTTCTACTAGCGTTTTATTTAATACTTTTCGATTATAGTTAATCTATTATATAATTTTATAAAGAAATTAGTTAAATAGCGGTAAATAGAAGATTATTAAAGAATTTTTGAAGAATTAAAAAAAAAATTTACTATAGGTCCTATCCTTCGAATTTACAATTAGTCCCGCCTAACCGTAATCGAAACTAATATTTCTAATTAGGCCGTAGGTAGTATACTATTTTAATATAATAATAAAAATATTTTACGCTTAATCGTATATCTTTTATAGAAATATTCCGCTGTAAAATATAATTATAATATTTATAATAAAGAATTATTTATAATTATTAAAGCCTTAGAGGAATAGGGACCGGAGTTATAAAGCGTTTAAAAACCGTTTAAAATCCTAACCGACTATAAAGGCTTATAAATTTTTATGGAGAATAAGAAATTTACGCTGCAATATATATAGTAATTTAATTTCCTATTTAAATTTAATTTTACTATTAAATATAGGCTAGGTATTCTTTAAATCCGTCCTAATATTTTAAGTAGGAAACTAAAAGATATATTGAAAGATATAAACGACAACCGGTTAAAAGCCCGCTATAAAGTACTTTTCGACCCTTCCGTTTTTATAAATTATATTTATACTTACGAATTTAATTTAGAAGAATTATTTACAAATAAATTAATCGACGCTAATTATTATAATTTAATCTTCTATTAAAATTTAATAATTACCTTTATAAACGAAAACCGTTAAATATAATTTAAAGTATTAAAGAAAAATATAAGAAAAATAACTTTTATAGAATACTATACGATTAATAATAAAATATACCGACGTTTAATACTTATAATCGATTTAAAAAATACTATACTATAATTATATTTTATACAAAGGTATTATAAATCCGTATTAGTAAATTACTAAGGCTAGGATAAAACGTTTACTATTTTTAATCGTTTATTTTACTAATTAGGTATAAAAAAGGCCGTTAGGTCTTATTATAAAGCCTACCTCTAATATATAAAAACGAAGCTATTACAACGTATATTAACGGGGCTTTTAAAACCCCTACTAATACCCTTCACCCTATAAAAGAATATTGCTATTAATTATATTACCCTTATAATACCTTATATCCGAGGAGGCTAAAAATATAAATATATTGCTATAATAGTAGACTGTTTAATAAAAATTAAATACTATATCCTAATCGAAATATTAATTATAGAGAAATTTATTAATTAATTTATCAAAAAAATTTACGCCCTTTATAGCCTACCGGATACTATCGTTTCTAATCGTAGTATTTAATTCGTTTTATAATTTTAGAAGGCTCTATCTAAAAGGTTAGGAATTATTTTAAAGTTATTATTAATTTTCTATAAAGAAATTAATAATTAGACTAAATATATTAATACTAAATTAAAACGTTTCTTTTATATTTATATTAATTAAATTTAGGATAATTAAATCAATTAATTACCCTTAGTAGAATTCGTAGGCAATAATATATATTTAAATAATATTAGTATATCTTTATTCTTTATAAATTATAATTTTTACCTTCGGATAAGAATCGAACCCGCCTAACTATATCTATTAGGGCTTTTTAAAGTATAATAGGCGGAATATTTTAAAATTAATGAAATCGCCGACTAGTTTAATATAATTTTAAATAAAATTACTATTATAATTAAAAGTAATTAAATATAGTACGAGGAAACCGCTAACGAAAAATAATCCGATATACTAAAGTATTATATTAATAATAAAATTTTATTTAATATAACTAACTTTATATTGGGCCGCCTACAAATTAAATTTACACTATTATAAGAAAGGCCTTTCGAAATTATAAAAGTAAATAGCTACTATATTATATTAAAATTCTTTATTAATATAAAGTATAATTATACTTTCTATATTAATATAATAAAATTTTAGAATTATTAAAGGATTTCCGGGCAAAATAAAACCTAAAATATCCGAATAAATAACGGGCAAATTATAAAATAAATAAATAATACTAAAATTGTAATTAAATAATTCTACAAAACTATTAATAATTGTTATTTTAATATAAAAAATAATAGATAGGAATATTAAATAATTTAAGGAAACCCCTACAATCTTATTTAGCAACTATAAAAAAACGTAGAATATTATATCGACGACCTCAAAAATTTTTATAATAATAACCTAAATATACTAGTATTACTATAATAAATCGCAGACGAAAAACGTCGCTATAAAGCTAAGAAAGCTCTAAAGAAAGCTGCTAAAACGGACTAACCGCTAGAAAAAACAATATTAATAGTATAGCGATTACCGCGTTACTAAAAGGGTAAGGTAACGGCTTAAAAAGGAAAGTAAAAATAATATAAAAAGGTAAGCAATAAATATTGTAAAGGAGATTAAAAAGGGAAGCATTTTTATTTTAAGGGTATTTTAAGCGAGGGAAATATTATAGGGTTATTTATAATTAATTAACCGTCCTATATCGCTACTTTTAGTATAGCAATAGTTACCGGGTTAATAGTATGCTCTAATTGGCTATAGAAACTTAATATAGTAGATGCGACTAAACGCATTTAATATCTAACTAACTACGGTTATTAGCCTACCCCTATCGCTAAGGCTATACAAACTACACTAGCCTATAGGATAATCTATAGGATGATCTATAGGATGACTAGGCTGTACGGGCTATATACTCACTATATATAGATAGCCATCAGGGCTCCTCCAAATAGCTTCCTCTTCCTCGTACAATTACGAATATCTTTACAGATACCTAACGTTCGCCTTGCCCCGTAATATATAAATAGGTTATTAAAAATAGAGATTTAAAAGAAGAAATTTAGTGAGAGAAGGCCGTTCTTTTATAGATAGTTAGCAGGCTTTAAAGCTTAATTTCCTCCTTTCTTTAGGGGGGTTACAATTTTTTATATAAGTATTTTCCTTTTTAAATACCTATTGCGTACCATATTTTATTCTTAAATAAAATAAAGGGGATAAAGAAAAAATATTTTTAAAGAGGTTTAAAAAGGAGGGTATTCAAATAGAATTCTAAGGTTAGAACCGTTTATTGAAATATTTCTTAGCGAAAATTAGTAAAACAATATTTTTATTCTTATTTATTAGCTTAAATTAATATTTACTTATATTTTAAATCGTTAAATTTTTTAGAGAAAGTATAGGGTAATAATTTTTCGTCTAATATTTTTTTCTTTCCGCCTTATCGTCCCTTTTATAATTAGGAGGAAATTAGGTAATTAAAACGGGGGAATTTTATATTTAGCTACTTATTTAGTAGTACCCTTTTACTAGGCAATAATTATAAATAGTACTTCGTAAGGGGAATTCCTTCTTTTAATCGGGGGTTTAAATCTCTTCTTTAATTATAATAATAATATAAATCGTAAACCGCTCCTTCTATTTTAATACCCTTTTTTCTTTTATTACTTTAATTGGTTATTAAAATCCTTAAGTACGTAATTAAATCGATTTTTAATTTCTTTTTAACTAGCGCGCGTTAGCTAAGTATAAAAGGATCCTCGATTCCTACTTCTTTCTTAGCCTTTTTTACAATTTATATTACTATTATTATTTTATTTAAATTCTTTCCTATATTAATATAATATCCTTATCTTCGACTTTTTTTTTGCCTTTTATAATTAACGTTATTTAAATTACAATTTATATTAATTTCACGCCTCTTTTTACTTTTAATATAATTCTATAGTTTCGTTAGAATATTAAAGAATTATAAATAAATATTTATAATTATTTAATTATATTTAAAAATTCGATTCCCGTTCCTTAATTTCCTTTAAAAATAATAGATTAAATTCACTATATAAATAAATATCCTAATAGTAAACAGTAAATCCTTTTTAAAATTTATATTAATTTTAACCATTACCCGTTTATCCTTATAAATAGTTTTTAGGATATTCTATATGCTATAATTTACTTTATTTTCGTAAAATATATAAAGATCTATACTTTTAACGTACTAAAAATTATAAACTTATTCTACTTATAATAAAAATTATTTAAAAATATTGTTTTCCTTTCGTACTTTATTAAGAATTTTAATATATTTATCGAATATTAGGGGATTATTTTAAAAACGGCGGAAAATATTTTTAATAAGAAATTTTATAACCTAATTTTTATTAAAAAGAAGGGGGGCTAGCCATAGGGGTACTATAATTCTTTATTAAATTTTAAGAAGGAGTATATTTTAATATTAATAATTTAAACGTTTAAATAAAAGTAAATAATTAAATTAAGTATTAATTTTTATTTCTTTTACTAATTATATTTTTTTTTAAGAATTAAATTATTTATTCTTACTACGTTACCCGTTTTTAAAAGACTTTTATATTAATTTATACTAATAAATAGTAATAGGAGACTCCGCTTATATAAATTCCTTTTATTAAATACATTTTTATAAATTAGAATATTAAAGGGGGGATTTATACTAATTATTATTAGTATACTAAAAAGGCTATTAATTATATTACTTCTTAAGAATTCTTTAAAGCCTTTAAAACTTTTAATTAATATTATAAGGATTTTTATAATAGAGAATATAATTTTTTATTTAAAAATAGGAGCGGAGGTTCTTTAATGTCGATTGAAGATTTAGGTTTTTGTTTAAATAGTTTTATTATTTTAATCCTATTCTTTAGGATTTTAAATAGTAGTTTAAATATATTAAATTGAATTAGCTAAAAACGACGCCGAAACCGGAAACGCCGATTTCTGGTCAGGAAGTACTCTAAAACGAAAACCGATAACGGCAATCGACTTAGGAGGGTTATTTACCCCCTCCGCGATATCTTACAATAACTATAGCGATAGTATTGAATTATCGCTATTGATAATAATTAATAGAGGTGTAAATAAGTTTGAAAATAGCGTTTACAACTTCCTCGGAAGTATTTTAGGATATAACGACCCTAATGCCGTATTTGCTATAGAGATTTTAAAGAAGATAAAAGAAGATAATAAAATTATAAAGAGATTTATTATTATAGCGAATAAAATTATAGATTATATTATTATATTAATTAACGACCGTCGCTAAATTCGAAAATTCTTTTTTGAATTTATAAAATTTTTTGCGAAGAACAGTAGGTTTAAAATATTTGAAGTAAATAAAGCCGTTGAGGCTTAATTTATTATTAAAAAGGATATTAATAATTTGAAGAAATTTATTTTGAAGGAAATAAAGAAAGACGTTTAAAAGGCGCTGAAGAAATAGGTTAATATTGTCCGGAAGTTGTTAAATAAGGTTAATATTACTTTTTATTATTTATTTACTATTATTATTAAAAAATTTATTTCTTCTAATTATAACTACTAATTTACTATTAAAGGGGTTTAAATTACCGCCGAATTTACTATACGTTCGAACGATAATATAAAATAAGTTATTAAAAGCGTTTTAAAGGAGAACCTATATAAAATAATCTATATAACTATTAAGATAGTAATAAATGGAAATTATATAATTATTTTCGATGAATTAATTAAGGATTAGTATTAGAAGTATTAAATTTAGGTTAAAATAGTTTTTAGAAAAAAGGCCGTTATATTTTTAAATACTATAATTATTTTAGTTAAAGGAATTTTATAGGCTAATATTAATATAAAATAATTTAAATTAGTTATATAGGAAATAAAAGCGAGGAATAAGGAGGCGGAAATTATTTAAGTTAAATTTTGGAAGAGATGTAAAGGGGAGGAAAGAAGAATATTCTTAGTAGAAATTACGATTGCGAGGGCTATAATTTTCTTTTAGGAGAACTTTTTCTTTTAGGACGGCGGCGTATACGTATATAAATTATTTTAAATTACAGCTTCCGCCTAATAGTACTTTAAATATTAGTATTTTAGATATATAGTAAAATTCTATCGTTAGGAAGACGTTTATAGCTATTATAGTAAAATTAAATATAAAGGGCCGCGTATAGGAAAAGAGAATTGCTTTTTAAATAAGGATAATTCTTGAATCTTTTATAAACTATATAGGAAGTTGGAGTATTTCGCCTTCGATAAGAAAAGGTACCTATTTATAAGAGCGGCCTATATAAAAGTATTTATTAATTACACTAAAAGGCTTTATAGTTTTATTATTTGTAAAGGATTAGCTAAATTAGTATTAGAGCTGACAATAGAATTGGAAGAGGATATTATACTTTCCGACGCTCCCTTTAATTCCTATTTAATTACAACTTTAAAGAGATTATTTATAAGAGGAGGAAAAAGAGGCCGCTTTAAAAAAATTAGAGGTGGCTTTCGGCCGAAATTTATAAGTATAGGTTTAATAAACGTTTATATTTACTCTTAGAATATAGGCGATTGTACTTGTATTAATTTTATTATTATTATACCTTCGGTTACTATTATTATTTTTGAAGAAATAATACCCCCTTAGCCCGCTATTAGATTAGAAGGAAGCTTTTTATAGGGTAATTAATAATTTAATTAAAAATATTCTATTAGAATATAGGGAAATTATATGAAAGAGGGAAAACGTTATTTGAATAGGAAGAGATTTATAATATTATAATAATTTAAAAGTTAGGCAAGAATTTAAATAGGGATATTTACTGGCCGAAGGGCGGTAAATATTATAATATCGATTGTTTAAAGAAGGGTAGAACGGTAATTTATATAAATAAAAGGTAGAATTTAAAAGATTTAAATTTTTAAGTTAAAAAGGATTGGGCTATAGTAATATTAAAAAATTTATAAAAATTAATAACTATTTATTCTATTTACTCCCTTATTTTCTTTTAAAGTACGCCGGAATATTAATAGGGGTTTCCCCTCTTCGAACTCTTTAAAGAAAAATTTCCGGCCGGTTAATATATAATTATAAAGGATTATAATCTTTATTACCCTAATTAGGACTTAAAGAATAGGATTAATTTAGGCGTTATAAAACTATTTATATAAATACGGCGATAAAAGTTTAGCTTCATTACCCCCTACGGAGAATTAATAAAGTTTAAAAATATAATTAGAAGAGAAAAAAATAGAATAATCGATTATATATAAATTTTATAGGATATTGAAATTAAATATTAAGGAATATAATAGTACGGGTAAACGGGTTTGGACTACTACCCTTAAAAAATTTAAGTCTAAGTAGAAAAAAGAAATAGGAAAGTGGAAGTAGAGGAAGGGTTTAATTAGAATTTAATAAATATGGAAAAAGTATAGGAAGCGGCGGAAAAAAGAATATTAATTTTAAAGGGGATTGAAACGGTAGAAGAATTTGAATTAGGATTTAATAAGTTCGACGGCGAATTTATTAGTATTACAGAGGAATTCGTCCTATATTGAAAGAAAGGTCGGGGAAAATAAGTGGACTAGTAGAATTTAGAATATAAAATAGTAATGAAGGAAGTATAATAGAAATAGTAAATTTATTTTAAGAATTAGACGCCTTTAAATTAGAGAGAATTTATAGAGGCGGCGATAAAAAAGAAGAAATTTATTACGAAAATTTAAAGAATAAAGTAGTATAATTATATTGTAAATATATTGAAAGATTTAAGTAAATTTTAGTTATTAGAGAGGTAAATTAAGATATAAAGTTATTATTTAATAAATCCGTTAAAATTATTACTTTTTAAATAAAATAAATAAATGAATGAAGTCGAAAATTATAATAGTAAAAAAAATATTTTTATTAATTGTTTCTTTTTAAAAGTAAAGGTCCTAACGGGTTATTTATTAAATTAAATTTAATTATTAAACGGCGATACTTTAATATTTATTAATAATTTAATTATTGAAGAGGATATCTGGGAAATCTTTTCGAAAATAGTATTTAATAAAGTACTAGGTATTAATTAATTTTTAAATAAATTTTTGAAAATATATAGAAAATTATTTAAGTAGGCGATAGCGGCTTTTATTATAGCGAACCTCCGGTTTGGATATTTCTTTTAACGGTTTAAAAATGCGAAAGTAATTATTTTTAAAAAATTTAGAAAAAGTGCCGAATAGTAAAAATTAGCCGGGGTATAGCGGCTTATATTATTTTTAAATAATATTAAAAAGATTTTTGAAACTTTTATAATTAAGAAATTAATATAAATAGTAGAAGAATATAATTTCCTTTTAGAAGGTTAAATAAGTAATTGGGCAAGTTATTCAACCGAATTCGCCGTCCGAATAATTATTAATGTAGTTTATATAGTATAAAAGTTTAAGGCTATAATATTTTTTATATTCCTTAATTTAAAGGGCGTATTTAATAGAATTAATTATAAGTAGCTTTTGTATACGTTATAGGAAATATAATTCTTAAAATAAATTTTCTAATAAATTAATAATTTTATTATTAGAAGAAAAGGTTCTCTTTTTTTCGACGACGAAACTTTTTAATTTTATAATATTATAATAAGCGTACTATAAAGTTCCCCCTTTTTACTAATTTTTTTTATTTTCTTTATTACTTTATTATATTATAAATTAATTATTATCTAAAATGTAATTATTATCGGTTTCGCTAATAATATTAATATTATCGTAGTAATTAAAATTATTAAAGAAAATTATTAGACGTTCTAAGCGGTATAGGATATTTATTTAGGTTAAATAATTAAGAGAAAAATAGAATTCGAAATAAATAAAACGGAATTTATATATTTATATGGACGAAGGAATTAAAAATAGAAATTCTTTAAATTAGGGGAATTATATTTAAATTAATAGAATCGATTAAATTCCTTAGAGTTTAATTAAATTGGAAATTTAATTATTGAATATATGTAAAGGTAATAAAAAAAAAGATAATTACGTAGATAAATATATTAATATAATTAGCGGTGAAGATTTAAAGTTATTCTTTTATACGAATAAAGGAAATTTATATTAAATATATTTAGAGCGTAATTGTATATAGAATATTAATTTTCTATTAGCCGACCGAAGTTTATAATAAATTACGAAGGATAGCGATTAAGTTAATTAAATATTAAATTAAATATTTAAAAGTTATTATTAGGGCGTATAAAATTACGCTAGTAAAGAATTTAAAAATGGAAATTTTTTATTTACCGTTCGACTTCTATTTTAATAAGCCGGTTAAAATTTTTAAAAAAAGGTTCGCCCGTACGAATTAAATAAGGTTTGTCCGAAGGACTATAATTTAAGTAATTAATTGTATTTAAATAAGGAGAATAAAAAGTTGGCTACCCGCTAATAAATTAAAAAAAAATATTATTAAAATTAAATAAATTAAAGAATAAATATTGACGGAGAAATTTCTAATAATTGCAATAGGTCCGCCTTTAATAATAGGAGTGTAGCCGCCCCCGTTATAAATATTAAAATTAATTGCTATAGATTATAAAAGGTAATTAGAAGAAATAATAATAAAAGAATAAATATTATACTATAATTATTAATTAACGGCGGTAGTAATTAAACTAGGCCGATAGTATAAATTTACTATTGCCGACTTTAACCCGAAGTTTAGTAGTAATATTATAAAATAGTATATAGTTAGTATAAAACGAAAAAAGAAAGAAGCTTAATAATTAGAAGACGACGACGAATAATACTTATTATTTAAAATGAAGAATTCCCTTTTTATTTAAGTAAGGACGGAAGTTATAAGTTTTTAATTTTTCCTCTTCTAGAAGAAAGTTCTAAATATTATAATGCTAATTTATTTTTATAGTATATGTAAAGAAATTTTTATATATATTATTTTAAATTATTTACGGATAGCCGATTATTAAATAACGGTAGCCGATTAATTATAAACGAAAGAAGAGTTCTAAATTTATTTAGATAATAAAACCCGAGTTAAGAGAATCCTTTTATAAGTATTATAGTTTAATAAATTGAATGAATATTATTTAGTAATCGAATTAGAAGGAGAGTAATACGATAAATTCGTACGGTATTCGTAAATACGTTCAATTATAATATTAAAATAGGAAAGTATAGGAGAAACGGGAAAAGGAAAAATTAAATTGTATTAATTATAGTAATTACCTAACTACGAAAGCGGTACCGAAATAATTAACTAACGTTCTTCGCAGGTAAGGAATTCGTAGAATATATTAAATATTAATTCTTAATTCCTAATAATTTCGCGGCACTATTAAACCTAATTTTCGTTGGCCGAAAGGGGATTGATAAGGCTATTACTTATTATCGAAGAATTAATATTAATATTTCCTCCGTTAGAGCCGAAAATAGGAACGGTAGGATAATTAGCTAAGAATATTTCGTAATATCCCTTACGTTAATAATCTTCGACCTTTATATTTTAATAACGAAGAAAGATATTAAGGTTGTGTAGGAGGCCGTCTGCGGTTAGGCGTTCGCGTATATTTTTAAAGAAATCGATATAAATGCTACGGAAACGACGAACCGGGGGATTAATATTATTTTAAAAGCGGAATAAAGTAATAACTATAGCCTAAATGGCGTTACGCTTATTATAGCAACCTAACGGAATATCTAATATATATTTTGTATTGGTAATAGGATAAGTAGCGCTCTACTTACCGGCGTTTCGAAGAACGTTAGAGAAGAAAACGAAAAGAAAACCGCGGGAGGAAACTTACTTTTAATATATCACAAGGTTATCTATGACTAACTAACCGTCCTATATCGCTACCTTCACTACGGTAATAATTGCCGGGTTAATAATATACTCTAATTAGCTATAGAGATTTAATATAGTAAATATAGCTAAACGCATTTAATATCTAATTAGTTACAGTTATTAGCCTACCCCTATCGCCAAAGCTATATAAATTATACCAACCTATAAGATAATCTATAGGATAATTTATAGGATAATTAGGCTATACGGGCTATATATTTACTATATATAAATAACTATTAGGGCTCCCCTAAATAATTTCCTCTTCTTCGTACAATTACGAATATTTTTATAAATACTTAACGTTCGCCTTACCCCGTAATAATTAATTATACCTAATTATTACGCTACGAACGTATATTTTTTTAAACGTATATTATTTAATATAACTAAGCGACGCTACTAATCGCTAGAGAATAGGAGGCTACGAAAGCCCGAATTTATAATTCTAAGTAACAATAATATTATTATAAACGAAGGTATCTTCCTAAATACCCCGTAATAAGCCTAATTATTAAAATATATTATAAATAACGATATTAAAGTACCTAACATACTAGATTATATTAACGAGCTGGAAAGCTTAAAAATACTAATAGAGAATTCTAACCCCCCTACTAACAAAGAAATCTATTTAATAGCTTTAAACGGCTTCCTTCGTATTAATATAATTATAATTCTTATTATAATTATTACTTAATATTTAGCGAAGGTTAAACTTATTTACAATAGTACTTTTATTAACTCCTTCGGCCTAACCGAAGGAAGAGTATTTCAAATAATTATTAACCCTATTACCCGAATAATTAAGGTATTCGATTATTATTTTATTATTATTATTAAAGAATTTTAGAATTTTTAATCTAAATTCCAATTTAAGAAAGAATAATATATTAATATTTTTAACGAATATAAATAAATTTTAAAGGACTTTTACTAAATTTAAGAAAAATTTTATTAAATTTATACCGAATTTAATAATATACGAAGCCTCGCCTAGGAAGCGCAAGCTATTCTCGCTGTAAATTAGTAAAATTATACCGTTTAAATTATTATAAACGGTAGTATAAGTATAGTAAGGTACTAGAAGCCGCTCCTCCCGGACTTTAAACTTTTTACGGCTATTTAGAAGGATTATATTAAATATAATAAGGCGTATTTAATATAGTAGGGTTATATCCTTTCTATTTAGACCTTAAATATTATTAAATTCTCCGACGAAAGGATTAAAATTGTTTCCGTAAATTATTTACTTAATTTTAAAGTAATTATTTTAATTAATAAAGATATTTAGAAAATCTTTATAAACCTTAATAATTCCGAAGTTTAGTAATAGAAAATAAATATCGAATTCTTATCCTTCTTAAATACCCGTTATAATAATATAAATTTACGTTTAAATACCGCCCGTAAATTTAACGAATTTAAATAAAAAAATTATTTCTTCGCCGACTTCGAAATAGAATATATTAAAACTACTAACCGTTATAGTTTAAATAACGTTATAAAAGTATACTACCTACGGAATAAAATTTCCTAAAAATTCCGTATTTGCTTTATTTATTAACGAACCTTCCCCGCCGAAAATAATTTTAAAAAATAATTATTATTCTATTGCGATTTCGTATGTAATATTGAAGACGACGACTATAGGTTTAAATCCGCTACCGGTAAGATTTTTAATTCGAATTCTAATAATAATTTAGGAAAGATTATTAATAAAAGAGGTAATATTATAGACTTTAATGCTATTTATATTTTACATACTATTTATAGTAATATTATTAAATATTGGAATAAAAATAATTTATATTGTAAATATGGAAAAGAAGGGTATATTATAAGGAATTGCCGTAATAGTATTAATTACGGCGATCGCAACCCTTAAACTAGTAATAAAGGGGGCCGAAGAGGTAATAGAGGAGGCCGAAGTAGCCGAAAAAAAGGTAGAGGAAACTAGGGAGGCGGAAGCTCTAATTAAAATACTAGGAACGCTAATAATAATAGTAATACTAATATTAACCCCCCGGCGGCCGGCTAATGAGGATATAATAATAATATAAACTTCTATAATAATGTAGGCAATAATTAAAGAAATAATTAAACCCTATAAATATTTATTTATAAGGGCGAAAAAGGTTTATAGGAAGAAGGAAGGAATTGTTCAAAAATTTAGAAATAATTATTATTAATTTATTAAATAATTTCCATTAAAATTTATTATTCCTTTCCTTTTATTTATCCTTCGGACTATATAAAATTTATTATATAATTCTTGTTAATAGCGGTTATATAATATTTATTTTTATTAACCGTTCTTTTGTAAGGAAAAACGGATTCGCTATATTTAAATTCTTCAAATTTAAGAAATTAATTTTCGTTAATAGTATTATAAAAAGGTTTATTATTAAAGGACTTATAGCGAACCTTTACATTAATTATTATTTAGAAAATATTATATTCTTAATTTATAATATTTCCTTTAATTACCCTATTATTTTAAGATTACTTTAATTTAGGAAATACGAGCCGTATATTTTTTAAATAAAAGGGAAGGTTTAGTTTATTAATTGGTATACTGATTGATACTTCCTATTGGATCTCCCTATTTCCTTATGGAACGCCCTTAATATATAGAACCGCTCTTTTAGCAATTTATATTATTAATTTTATATAGCGATAGTAAACGAATAGAATAAAAGAATATTATTAAATATCCTAAAGATATTAAGGCTTTTACTTAAGATAAATAATTATATTGGCCGAATAAAAGGCAATTTAATAAATCGTTCAATTTTAATCCCTACGGAAGGACTTATACGTAGTAATATTTAGCCGCCAAAGCTATTACCTTATTAAAATCTATTAGAATATTAAATTTTAAAGGATTAATACCTAATCCCTATAGAGGGATTTATATATAGCGATATTCAACCGCTAAAACTATTACCTCGCTAGAGTCCAATAGAATATTAGATTTTAGGGGATTAATTATTATTTTATTAAAATTTAAAATTTTTTTAGAATTTAGAATACTACCCCGGAATTACTAATAGGAATATCAATAGGACTATTAGTAGAATAAATTATTATTATTAGACTTTAAGAGAATTTTAGAATTTAGAATACTACTCCGGGATTACCGATAAAAATATTAATAAAATTACTAATAGGGTAAATTATTATTATTAAAGTTTAGAATTATTATTAAAGGCCAATTCTAATTCTATACCGCTCCTATACTAATAGGAGCTTTATTAAAATATATTAAGGCTATTACGGTTCTAGGACCGTATCCTTTATAATAGATTGGAGTACGGCGATATTTAAATATTAAAATTATTATTAAAAAACGACTTTATTTCTATTCTAGCCCCCTATTGCGAACTTTACGAAAATTATTTTAGGGGTAAGGCTTATAATCTTTATAAATTTTATAAAGCTAATAAGAATTTTTATTTAAAATAAGGGGCGTAATTACACCGTTGCGACCTCTTTTTACACTATTTTAAACTTTTTATTAAAAGATTTATTAAAAACGTAGTCTTATTAAACTATAATATATTAAGATAGGTAGTAGAACTTTTTATACTTACGCCGCCTTATAGAAAAGTAAAAAGCGTAAAGAATTCCCCCGGCACCGTTTATTTAATTACGAAACAGTTTAAAATAATCGAAACACGAATTAACGTTTAAGATATATATAATATTAACGCTACCGCCTTTAATTTCCTATACGAAACGTACGATTTACAACCTTACCTTACAAATTATACGGAAATCTGCTGATTAGCTACCTTCTATAAAATTAATATTTATAACGACTTTATTAAAAAAATAATTTAAAATATTATAAATAATAAAGGTAAGTAGTATAAGGACCGCCTCCTAAAATATTTTTATAAATTTATTAATACGTATATAAGGGATATAGATTAAAAAAAATTAATAGCCGTTAAAATCGCCCGAACTACTATTTTTATAGGCGATTTAAATATAAACGTACTTATATATAAGGCTATTATTATAAAAATTACGGAAGAAGATATATTAATATTCTATAAAAAAATTGACCGGCTTCTAAAAACTAATAAAGAAATTAAATTTAAATTCCTATATAAATATTAGAAAAGAATTAATATTTTTTATATTAAGAAAGCGAATAAATTTCCGCCCTATTAAATATATAACTACAAAATCGAGTTTACGCCAAGGGAAAAGCTGTTAAATGCCCGCTACCGACCGGTTTTACCTATAGAAATAGCTATCGTTAAGAAATGGATCGATAATTAATTAGAAAACGGTTTTATTAGACCTTCTTAGTCCTAAGTAACCTTACCTTTACTCTTTATAAATAAGCCCGATAGGGGTATTTATATTTATATTAATTATTATAATATTAATAATATTATATTTAAAATATAATACCCGCTTCTATTAATTAAAGAAATTTTTAATATTATTTACCGCACTAAAATCTTTATTAAATTAAATATTATCGCCGCTTTTAACTAAATCCGTATTTAGGAAGGCTACGAATAATTAACCGCTTTTATTATACGTTTCGGTTTCTACGAATTATTAATCCTTCCTTTTAACCTTTAGGGCGTATTTAGTACGTTCTAGAATTATATTAATAATATATTATATAATATTTTAAATATTTATATAATAGTATATTTAAATAATATCTTTATCTACTCTAAAAACGTAAAGGAGTATACCGCCTATATAGATAAAGTCTTTAAAAGAATAATTAATACTAATTTTTAATTAGATATCGATAAATACGAATTCGATATTACTTGTACGAAATACTTAGGTTTTTTTATTATACTAAGGGGTATAAAAATAGACCTTACGAAAGTAAAAGCTATTATTAAATAGGAGGCTCCGCAATTACAACGCTAATTCTAAAGGTTTTTAGGATTTATAAATTTTTATTAACGTTTTATTTAATATTTTTCGATTATAATTATTCTACTATATGATTTTACGAAGAAATTAGTTGAATAACGTTAGATAGAAGATTATTAAAGAATTTTTAAAGAATTAAAGAAAATTTTTACTATAGGTCCTATCCTTCGAATTTATAATTAGTCCTACCTAATTGTAATTAAAACCGATATTTCTAATTAGGCCGTAAGTAGTATATTATCCTAATATAACGACGAAAATATTTTACACCTAATCATATATTTTTTATAGAAATATTCCGCTATAAAGTATAATTATAATATTTATAATAAGGAATTATTTATAATTATTAAAGCTTTAGAAGAATGGGGATCGGAATTGTAGGGCGCCTAAAAACTATTTGAAATCCTAACCGACTATAAAGGCTTATAAACCTTTACGGAGAATAAGAAACTTATGCCGTAGTATATACGGTAATTTAATTTCCTATTTAAATTTAATTTTACTATTAAATATAGGCCGGGTATTCTCTAAGTCCGTTTTAATACCCTAAGTAAGAAATTAGAAGATATACCGAAAGATATAAACGACGATTAATTAAAAGCCCGCTATAAAATATTTTTCGACCCTTCCGTTTTCGTAAATTATATTTACGTTTACGAATTTAACTTAGAAAAATTATTTATAAATAAATTAATTAACGCTAATTATTATAATTTAATAGCCGCCTTTATAGACGAAAATTATTAAATATAATTTAAAGTATTAAAAAAAAGTATAAGAAAAATAATTTTTATAGAATATTACGCAATTAATAGTAAAATATATCGACGTTTAATATTTATAGTCGACTTAAAAAATATTGTACTATAATTATATTTTATACGAAAATATTATAAATCCGTATTAATAAACTATTAAGGCCGGAATAAAACGTTTACTACCTTTAATCGCTTATTTTACTAGTTAGGTATAAAAAAGGCCGTTAAATCTTATTATAAAGCCTATTTCTAATACGTAAAAACGAAGCCGTTATAACGCATATTAACGGGGCTTTTAAAGCCTTTACTAATATTTTTCGCCTTATAGAAGGATATCGCTATCGATTATATTACTCCTATAACGCCTTACATTTAGGGAGGCCGAAAATATAAATATATTACTATAGTAGTAAATTATTTGACGAAAATAAAATACTATATTTTAATCGAAATATTAATTATAGAGGAATTCGTTAATTGATTTATTGAGAAAATTTATACCCTTTATAACTTATTAAATATTATCGTTTCTAATTATAGTATTTAATTCGTTTTATAATTTTAGAAGGTTCTATAAAGAAATTAATAGTTAGACCGAATATATTAACGCTAAATTAGAGCGTTTCCTTCGTATTTATATTAATTGGGCTTAAGACGATTAGGTCAATTAGTTACCCCTAATAAAGTTTATAGGTAATAATATATATTTAAATAGTATTAGTATATTTTTATTCTTCATAAATTATAGTTTTTACCTTTGGATAGGAATTAAGCCTATTTAATTATATTTATTAAGGCTTTTTAAAGTATAATAGGCGGAGTATTTTAAAATTAACGAAATTATTAACTAGTTTAGTATAATTTTAAATAAAATTACTACTATAATTAGGAGTAATTAAATACGGTACGAAGAAACCGCTAACGAGAGATAATTTAATACGCTAAAATATTATATTAGTGATAAAATCTTATTTAATATAATTAATTTCGTATTAGGCCGCCCGCAAATTAAATTTATATTATTATAGGAAGGGCCTTTCGAAATTGTAAAAGTAAATAATTACTATGTTATATTAAAGTTCCTTATTAATATAAAGTATAGCCGTACTTTCTACGTTAATATAATAAAATTTTAGAATTATTAAAGGATCTTTAAGTAAGATAAGATTTAAAATATCCGAATAAATAACGGGCGGATTATAAAACGAATAAATAACGTTAAAAATATAATTGAATAGTTCTATAAAACTATCGACGATTACTATTTTAATATAGAAAATAATAGATAAAAGTATTAGGTAGTTTAGGGAAACCCTTATAATTTTATTTAATAATTATAGAAGGATATAGAATATTATATTGACGATTTTAAAAAGTTTTATAATAATAACCTAAATATATTAATACTACTACGATAGATCGCGGATAAAAAACGTCGTTATAGAATTAAGAAAGTTCTAGAGAAGGCCGCTAGGATAGATTAGCCGCCGGAAAAGATAATATTAGTAGTGTAATAATTACTATATTATTAAAAGGGTAAAGTAGTGGCCTAAAAAGGAAAGTAAAAATAATATAAAAGGGTAAATAATAAATATTATAGAAGAGATTAAAAAGGGAAGTATTTTTACCCTACGGGTATTTTAGGCGAGGGAAGTATTATAAGGTTATTTATAATTAATTAACCGTTTTATATCGCTACCTTTATTATAGTAATAGTTACTAGGTTAATAGTATATTTTAATTTGCTATAGAGACCTAATATAGTAAATACAGTTAAACGTATTTAATATTTAATTAATTACGGTTATTAGCCTACCCCTATTACTAAGGCTATATAAATTATACCAGCCTATAGGATAATTTATAGGATAATCTATAGGATAACTAGGTTGTACGGGCTATATATTTACTATATATAGATGTCTATTAGGGCTCTCCTAGATAGCTTCCTCTTCCTCGTATAATTACGAATATCTTTATAGATACTTAACGTTCGCCTTGCCCCGTAATATAGCATCAACGTAACAAGTATACTCCGCGAGGAACGTATAGAACGTGGCTATATTAAAGGACGGGGTGCTACAAACGTAATCGGCAAACTTTAAACTATAGTAGAAGTAAAGAATGCGACGGACGATGCTAATTAACGTAGTTAGCGGAAAGAAAGTGAGGTAAGCGTAAGGATAAGAAGGATTTACCGGCTAGGAGGAAGGTTAAAAGCGGGGTTGGAAGTTAATACCCGGATAAAGGCTTAGAATTCGGGCGCCGGGGAAGAAGGGGGCGTAGGAGAGCGGGCGAATTTAAGGGATAGGGAATCTATTATACGGACGAAGTCGATATTACGTTTAGTAGTATTGTAGTTAATACGAATTATAAAGTTTAAAGGGTTGGATATATAGTTGGGAGGATAGTTAAGAATGCAGTTAGTAGAAGAGGACGCTATTTTAAAAGTTAATTAAACAGGGAAGAAGGGAAAGTTCGAAAGATAGTAACGGGGAGGAGTTCTTATATAGAGGGAAAGGAGGGGCCTTTATATTTATATAAATTTTAGTAGAATTATAGGAGTTTAAAAATAATAACGAAGTGGGAGTAAAGGTAAATAATAGGGAAGGGACGATTATTATAGGCGGTTTAAGAGGAAAGAGCGGCGTACGAGAACGGTGTTTCGATTATTTTAGTATTAGATCGAAAGTAATAGAAGGGAAGTAATTTATTTATTAAGGCGGTAAGTAAGTATTGTTATAAATAGAATTGAAATAGAGTAGGTGTAATTTATTCGTAATTGAAAGGAGCTGGCGGTTTTTATCCGACGGCGCTTATTGCCGTACAGTTTCCTCTAGAGAACTAAGAAAAGTACCCCATGCTAATAAGGCGCTATAAATAAGTAGCACAGGGAATAAGACTATTATTATTATAGTTTAAATATATTCGGTACGAAGCGGAAATTTTAGAGTTAAAAGGGAAAAGTTTGAATATTAGGGGTATTAAAATTAATAATAAATTCGGAAGTACGAAATTATTTCCTTTATTTATGTTAATTAAAGAAGAGGTTATGCTTAGTAAAAATAAAAATAATTAATTAATTCGGAAGTATTTTCATTCTTTTTATAATCTTTAATATATTTTTAATTAATAGTTCCGAATTTAGAATAAGGGTTATCGGTCGTCTTTAAAGAGGAGGAAATTTTGCGAAAAAATTTCGGGGCAGGGTATTCTATTAGTATTTTTCGGGGGGGGAATAAGAAAAGGTAGTGGTAATTTAGTAGAGAAAAAAATAATATTATATAATATATTCTTCGATATATTTTTCTTAGTGCGGATTTCTATATAATAGTAATATTCTTTGTTTCGTAGTGTATCTTCCCTTCGAAAGCGGCTAAAGCTTAGAATGCTGCTTTTATATAAAAATAAAAATTTTAGTAATAGAAATAGCAAAAAGAATAGAAAAAAGTAGATAGAAGTAAAAATAATAAGAATAGAGGGCAATAAAACGTAAACGTATTTAATGAGCGGGAGTAAAGCTGCTGTCCTTCGCGGGTATTATACTCTAGGGGTGGAGATTTCCTCTTGGACGCCGGGAGGTAATTTATGGCGAATTGGCTACTAGAGGGTATTATTCATTTAGATGGCCTTGCTGGTGTTTTGTCGTTCTAACGCTTAGCTCTACGTATATAGATCGTCGGCAACGGAGTAGTCGAGAGCGGTCTTGTAGGTAGAGATTAGAAATCGGTCCCTAGTAATTTATATTTAATTAAACGGCCCTGGATTTTAGTGGTCTTAAATAATATAGAAAGCTAAGGAAGTAGATTGCGTCGTTTCCTTCGCTAGGTATTAGCGTTTTATTATATTGTCCTAGTAGTTGATAATAATTCTAAATAGCCTAGAGGTATCGTTTTCTTTAGGAGAAGTAGTAGGAGATTGGGTATTTCTTTTCCCTTAGTTTAAAACTTCTTAGTAGGGTAATTGGTAATAAATTATTCAATTAAAAAGGTAAGATCTTTTAATATTTAAATAGTCTTTCCAATAGTTTTAGGTGGCCCTTAGTAATAATCTTTAGTTCTAATAGCTTGGATTACCTTCGTAGGTAGCGAAGTTTATATTATATTTAATTAAAGAGTATAAGAAAGTATTTATTTAGTTAGAGTACTAGTGGTACGGATAAGGTAGCCTTAAAGGCGGTTTTTAAATATAGTAATAATTAACGAAAAAATAAGTCTTCTTTAGGAAGAATTTTCCTTTAAAAGGGTGGTCTAGATAGATCTCCTCCCTTTTAGAGCCTTATAAAATAGGTTACTCTTTAAATTAACAATAGTAATTATATTTAAATAATATACTAGTTTTTTAATTATATATTTTAAATTTATTTTTATTTAAATTTATAATTCTTTAAAGGCCTTTAATATATTAGGGCTAGAAATAAATTAGGATTATTTGTATTATAGAATTAGCGAGGATTTCCTTTTATTCGAACTTTTAAACGAAAAAAATAAAATAAATAAATAAAAAGATATAAATTTAAATTAAAATAGTAGGGGGGGAAGAAATAAAAGGATATATCTTTAATATATAGGGATAGAGAGTAAATTGGGGAGGGAAAAGGCAGAAAATAAAAAGAAAAAATAAAAAAAAATAAAAAAAAATAAAAAATATTAAATTAAAAATTTTAATTGGAGTACGGATTTCTTTATTGTCTATAGCGTTTTATAAGGTTAAGTTTCATATTATATTCGGAATCCGTTCCTTTACTAAAATTCTTCCTCCTTTTTTTTAGGGTTTATTTTTTCCTAATTGCCTAGTAATTTAATATTCAGTAGGGGGATTTTTAAGCGCTAATTCTATTTTGCCGCTTTTACCCTTTATATTTTAGTACGAAATTTTATTATCTATTATAATTTAAATATTATTTTTTCTTCGTTTAGGCCGGTACTTAAATTTCGCTATTTTATTTCCTTTAATATTATTCTGTTATTAGGCAATTTAAAATTTCCTTATTTTCCTTCGAAATTAATCTAATTTAATAAAGCTTCGGGCTCGTTTACTATTAATATTATACTGTCCCTTATAATAAATTTTTTAATTTTTTAAGAATTAATTAGCTTATTAATTTCTATACTATTAAAAGTCTTAATATAATAAATATTGCTTAAAATTCGGCGGATATAATACGGACCTCTCTACTAATGAATTAAGTTTTTATTAGAATTTATATTAATACGTCGGATATTATTGTAAATTAATATTAAATTTCCTTCTTCGATTTAATTATTTAGAAGTTTTATCCTTCGCTAATTATATTTATTATAATAATTAGTAACCTTCTCTCTTACTACTATAATTTTTTTCGGCTATTTAAATAAAATAATATTTAATATCTATATATATGGCAGTTACGGTAGAAATTAATTCCTTTCTTATTATACGTTTTTTATCGTTTTCCCAATTTACTATTCTTTAAAAGGGTAAATTAAATTTAATAGGGGTAATCGGGTTATAATTATAAGTAAATTAAAAAGGAATATATTTATAATTACCTTTTATTATTGTATAGTTGGTAAAGAGAATATAGGGTAAATACGTCTTTTAATTAGCGTTATTCCCGTTAATAATTTTAATTAAGGAAATAATAATAATCGAATATCTTTATTTATTTAATTTATTTATCCTCGAATTATAGGGGGTAATAATAGACTTTAAAATCCCTAGTAAATTAATTACTTTTTTAAATATTCTTATAAATTCTAAGTTACCGTTTATTAAAATAGAAATAAGAAATCCCTAGCGGAAAAAAATTAATTTAAAGAACCTCTAAACGTTCTTTATTTTAGTATTAAATAAAATAGTAATTTTTACGTAACTAATAAAATTATTTCTAATTTTTAATAAAAGTACTTTCTTTCTATTTATGCTAAATATAAATTAAATATTAAAAATTTACTTTCCTATAAATTAAATATTAGGAAATATTTATTAGTATTTATTTTCGAACTTTTTAGGATTATATTTTTAATAAATTAAATAAAAGCGGATTAATTCTTTTATATTAATATATATATCCTTCTAATAATAATATTCGGTAATATAATAATATATCTCTTCCCTTCTTTAATAATTTACTTTATTATAATAGTAAAATATAATTTGTTTATACTTTGTAAGGCCGTTAATTAACTTCTATAGAAATTATAAGGGATTCGTCGGTTATAATTAAAGAATTCCTTCGGAAACGAAGTATTTTATAGTATTATTATAAAATTAACGCTTAAAAGTAGATCCCTTCAAGCGGTTAGGAACTTTGTACGTTATTAAGTAGGTAGAAATTTTATAGGAAAGGTTTAATTAATTCTCTTTAAAAATAAGTTTTAGGGTATTGGTATAAGTAATGAAAATAGAATAAATTTATATATTTATAAAATTATTAATATTTACTTCGTATTCCTTTTCGTAGAAATTAGAAAGCCTTAAAAGTTTGCGAAATAGATTATTGGTAATTATATTTTTACTTTTAAGAATATATATAATTTCGAAGTCGAAAATTTTAATTTATATAATTTATTTTATTAATAAGGTACTGGGGACGTTACTAGCAATATTATTAAATTAATATATAAGGACTATAGCGTTTATTTTAATAATAAAGCGAATGCCGAATAAGTATTTTCGTAAACGTTTAAAAATATAGAAGAAATTTTAAAGCTCCTTTTTAATAGTATTGTATTACTTTTTAACTTCCGATTAAATCCCGCTTTCGAATTTATAAGGATGTTTTTTATTATCGGGGCCGATTTATTCTAATACTATTCCCTATCCTTCGATCGAAATATTAATTATAAAGTAAATTATATTATACTTCGGGTTATTATAAACGAGAATTATTAAAATTAGAGTAATAGTTATAAAGTATTAAAAGTATTTTATTACGAATTATTTATTTTCGGTTTAAATTTATTCGATTCCCTTTTTTATTAGTGTATAAAGGGGGATTATAATAATATTAAAATTTTTAATTTAAATTTTATAGTATTTAATAATTTTAATAAAGGTTTTAACCTATTTAATTTCTTTACCCTTCCTATTTGGTCGGTATTTGTAGTAAATCTACTTATTGATTTTTATAACCTTATTTTTATTTAGGGATCTCCCGTTGGGACTATAAAAGTATCCTACGAATATAATTTCGTTTTAATATTAATTACACTTAATAATTATAATAATTCTTCCGATTAATTCTATATTAAATAAAATTTTATTGATATTAATTAAGTATTTTAAAATATATTTCTTAATTCCCTTTATATTAATCTCCTCCTTATTATAATTTATTTAGGGGCCTTTAATATAAATATCGTTAAAATAAAGTTAATAAATATTAAGAATTAGGTTATAGAGTATTTTAGTTATTGCCCTTATAAATTAAACAATAGAATTAATACTTCTTTAAAGTAAGGTTGTTATTTTAAAGTAGCTAAAGGGTGTTGAGAAGGTAGTAATATCCCTATTAATCTCTTCGAAAGGGATTTAATTATAATTAGAGAAAAAATCGAATAAAGAAATTATTTTATAATTTCTAAAGTTTTTATTAAATTTTTCGTAACCCGGAAGTAAATTTATATTTTTTAAAGTAATCCGGTTAATTTTTTAAATGTTATTAATTAGGCGTATATTTCTATCCTTCTTAGTAACGAAAAATTAATTATTTTAATAGGTAATATAATTTTCTTCGAAAATTCCCTTTTTTATCTTTTCCTTAAATAAATTACAAATTTAATTATAGAGAGCCTTAGGGATAGGGATAGCTTTAATTTATTAAATTAAATATAAAATAATATACATTTATTAAAGAGGAATTATATTAGAATTGAATTTTCTATATTCTATAAAGTTTTAAGTAAGAATATATTCCCTATTATAAAAAATATAAATAAATAATTTAATTTTACTATTATTCAAAGTATTTTAGACTATTTTAATTATAATTTAAAAACGCTCCTCAATTAATTTTAACTTTTTAATTAATTCTATAAACCGGAAAATAATATAATTATCCTATTCTATACCGAAATTCTCTAAAATATTAGCGATCCGTTCCTATATTTAGGCCTACTTATTTACTTTTTAATTACGGTTTCCTACCGGCTTTAATTTATTAGAGCTCGCGTTATCGATTAGGTTAGCTTTTTAGCCGACCCTCTTATATATAATATTAATTTATACGTAGAGAATCGTTGGTACTTATTTCGCTTTCCCTACGGATTTCCTTATAGCCTTTTTAAATTCCTTTATTAATGCTTTTTTAATCCTCCTCTTTATTTACTAGGGAATAATTATTACTTTTAATTCTTCTAAATCCTTTTTAATACTAATTTTAAATTTTTTTCTTTTACTTTATATTAAATATAATTAAATAGTATTCTCTAAACCCGAATTAATTTTAGAATTAGCGTTTCTTTTTCTAATAATCTTCTAAAGTTTTTGTAATGCTTTATACTTTTCCTTTTTTTTAAATAATATTTCTACTAAATTTTCTATTATTTTATCCGTAAATATAGCGATTTTCTTATTATTTTCTTTAAATTCTATTCAATTCGGTAGTTTTATCCTTATTAGAGAATTAGTATTTACGGCGCTATTTTTACTAAATTGTATACAGGTTATAAATATTATTCGGAAATTAAATTTATTAATTAGCTCTAATTAATTTCTAAGTTTCGAAATTTTTACCGTTTTTATATATTTCGGGGGTAATAATTAAAATAGCGCGGATTATTATCCCGTTAATAATAATAAAAATATAGTTCTACTTATTCTTATTATACTTTATATGAATATTAGCGTTTTAAAAGAAGGGTAGACCTAAAATAATTTTATAATTAAATAAATAGTTTTCGGTAATAAAAAAATAAATTTCTTTATTTTTATTAAATAAATAAATTTTTTTATAAATTTTATTAAGGAATTCCTTTTGGCTACTATTACTATTAATATTAGTAATATCGGTATAAATATTCGTTAGACCGAAACGATTTGCTAATCCCTTATAAATAGTATTATATTTAATTCCTATATTAAATAAAATGGTAATCTTTTCCCTTCCTTTCGTTTTAATGGAGATTATTAGCGTAAGTAGTGTAGAAAATCGGGTAATTCTATTCTTTAAAACTAAAGTAAATATTTTGGCGTATTTAATAATATTAATAGATGCGTTATAAAGTAATACCCTCTTAATTAATTTAGTCCTAAACTTATTAATCTTTTACTATTCCAAAGGAACGTTAACGAATATTAATTAATCGATTTAATTATAAATAGTTTGGACGTTTTCTTTTATTAATTCGATAAAATTAATTAAAATATAATTACGAATAAATTTCTGTTTAATATTTATAGTATTAATTTAGATAGGACCTTTAAGTATAATAAATCCTTTAAATACAATAGGGATGAATTTATTAGCTTCCGGGGTATTATTATAAATAATATTACTATTATATTTAAATTTAGGTTTAAATAAATTATAATTATTATTGTAAATAGTATTAACGAATAAATTTATCTAGTAGTAAATAGTTATAATATTAATAGGGCTATATTTAATAATATCTTCGATAGTAACCGAAGTTTTAATATTTATAAATTTCGTAATTATAAGGTAGAATTTTTTTAAATTTATAAAATTATTATAGATTTTAGGATTTTTAAATTAATTAGAAAAGTAAACTTTTTTAGCCTTTTTAGTAGTAGATTTAAAAGCGGGTTATTTTCCTTTTATAGTATTAATATTATATTTAGCCCCTTTTTTAATTATATTAGTAGTTAAAATAGAGGGGATAAATAAGAATATAAGGGTATTATTAAAGGAATTACTTTCGGAAACTCGAACTTTTTTAATCTTTTTAAAAATAATTATTATTATAGAAATTAAAGGGTATTATATTAATTTCAATTTTATTTCCCGAATTAATTAATTTTATAACCTTCGGAAATTTATTAGGGAATTCTTTACTTTTAATTAGGATAATATATATAGAAGCGACTTATTTTCGAACTTTTAGTATCGGACTATAAAAATAATTAAATTTCTTAATTTAAATAATATTAATTAAAATTAATATTTTCTTCCCTTTTAATCTTTATATTTCCTTTTACTTTCCTTTAGTATTTTAATAAAAGATATTAAATTTTAGAACGTAATCGGGCTTATTAGGATTTCTACCCTTATAATATTTAAATTCTTAATTTTTAAAGTTGGAATAAGTAGGATAATTCGGTTCTAAAACAATTAAAAACTTTAATAACTCTTTAACTTTCCTTTATTTTTACGTAGCGCAATATAATTCTTAATTTATATAATTTTCGTAATTATAATTAGGCCTAAAGAAAATAATAAATTATATACCCTTAGAAATTTAAATTTTTTAAAAAGAATAATATTCGTATATAAGGTTTATATCCTTCTTAACGTATTTATATATAAAGTAATCTCTTCTATACTAATAATAGACCTTTTAATATTCGTTAGAAAATTAATAATTATTAAATAATAAATATTGAATTTTATTTCGAGTAAAATTATTAATAAGTATAATATTAATTTAAACGGTATTAATTTAAATAAAAGGGTATTAAATTTGAGAGGGGTAATAGATAGTAGGTTATTAAAGGGTAGGAAGGGGTATTTCGGGAGGGGGGCAAATATTTTAAGAAATTTAAATTATTAATTTCCTAAGGTTTTTAGTAAATTTATTTATAGTTTTATTAATAGTAGATTATTTCTTAATAGGCTCCTTCGTAATAATTTAAATAATTTTCTTAACGATTAGAATATTATTATTTTCGGAGGAGATATTATTATTAAATTTAATAAATTTTTTAGAGGATTTACGCATTTTGGTAATAATTTCTTTTTTATTAGAATTAGAAGAGGCTAAAGACTTAAAGGTATTAATTTTATTAAATTATTTAATAATAAAGTCGTTAAATTTATTAACGAAAGTAATCTGATTTATGTAGTAGATTTCCTCTTTAAATTTATATATAAAAGTAATAATTATATATTTAATATTAATATATAATTTCTTATAAAAGTTTTTAATAATTAAATGCTTAATATTATTATAATTAATAGAAGATTAATAAGCGAAAAGGGTAAAGTAATTAAAAATAGCATTAGCGATCTTTATTTTATTATAGGGGATATATTTAATATAGAATTTTTTTAAAGTAATAAATGCGTTATTAATTTACTTAGGATCTTTAATTCTATAAACGGTTTTAAAAGTTAAAATAAAGTTCTCCTAAGTAATATTAGCGTTAATTTTGAATTAGCGGAGGATACCCTTAGTAACGTCCTTAAATTATTTTTTATATTAATTAATTTAAATAGTAATTTTAAATTCGTTATTATTAAAATTAGCGTATTTAATTTCTTCTTCAAAAGATTTAAAATATTTAGTAATTCTTTTACTATTAAATTTCTTTTTAAAGCTAATATTATAGACGTAAACTATAGTATTACTTTTAGTAAAAAGAGTAGTAGGGTTAAGGACTTTTAGTATAGTAAGTTTTTAAATATTAAGGGAAGGAGAAGTCTTTAAAGCGGAAAGGGAGGAAGAAATATTAAATATAATATTTAATAATAATTAATTATAAAATAGGGGTTTTTAAATTAAAATCTTATAATAGAGGGGGAGATATATTAGTAGTTATATAAAGTTATATTTTAGGTTATTATAATTATTCGGAGATAGGTAAATTTAATATCCTTTATTAAAATGCTTTTTATTTTTTAAATACTTTTATATTATTTAAATTAAAATATTTATATTTCGATTAAGGTATTAGGTATTATATTAATTCGGAAGTCTAATTATAATTTTATTTAATTAATAATAATTATTATTATAATAAGAACTAAGTACCGCCCTTCTAACCGTATTTACTTTTAATAAGAAATTAATTATTTGTAAAAGGTTAATTAAAATTATTTGAAATATTAATATAATATATTTTAAAAGGGTCGTAATTACTTTAAAAAGGAATTCGATATATAAATTACAAGTATTTATATTAAGTATAAGCGGAAATAATAAGGGGGGGATTTATTGTTTATCGTTAATTCGTAGTCTTTAATCTATTATATAATTTAAATTACTAATTTTCTAGTTTCTAATTTATTATTTTATTAAATTAATATTTCGAAATAATTTATTTTTATATTCTATATCGATTATAATTTAATTAAAGAGGGGAAAGGGGCTAGTATATTTACCGAAGGGTATTAATAAATTATAAATTGGACGAAGAACCTAAGATTTATATATATCCGGAATTAAAATTTCCGTTAAATCGAATAAAAAACTTTTTTACGGAAGGAAATAATTAATTATTTATTATTTAACCTTCAGTTTTTAAATTAATATCCCGAAGGAAGCGGAGATAGTTTTAACGTCTATAAGAAATCTCGGCCGAAAATTCTTCGAGTTCGTATTAACTAATTTAATTAGGAGTTTAAAATTTATTTTATTTTTATTACTATTTAATGTAGAATAGAAAATACTATATAAGAAGAGAGATTAGCTCCCTATTATAAAAAAATTAATTTAATTAATATAAAGATTATAAAAATTAATATTTTAGAGAGGAGAGTATATCTACTGTAAAATAATTCCTATTTGTAAAATAAAGACGAAGAAATTTTTATATTCTAATTATTGACTATTTAAGAGGAGATTAGAATTAATATTCAAGTATTATACTTTAACGGATCTTCGAGAGAGGTTGAGGGAATAAATTTAGACGTTAATTTTTTTAAGAAGGGATTACGAAGCAAAGGAAGAATGAATTTAGTACGGGAAAACGAATTTAGGATTAAAATTCAAATATATTCTTCTAAGAAGGAGTATTCTTTAGTCTACCGTAGCGGGAAAATAGGGAGGTTGCATAGGCTTTGCGTAGGGATTGAGCGGTAGTCTAGTTGCATAGAGTTTGCACTCAAACTAGGCTTTGCAACCGAAGAGATATCTGACATTTAATTGGTCGGATAGGTTGATAGTTCCTTCCTAAAAGTTGGGTTCCCGATATCGTTTACGATGGTTCTTTTCCGAAGTTCGCTGCTTCTTTCTACTTATATTAACGAGGTTATCAAAGGCCTATTTAATCAATTGAGCCAGTGGCTCAATGGTTCGTGTCGTTGCTCTCGCTCTCGACGTCGCCAGTTCGATTCCGATAGCGGTCGCTTTTTTTCTTATTGCGCGAAAAGTTTCGCGTGAATAACTTCATTTCTCAAACCAAACTTCGAAGTCGAAGTTTCAAACCGCCCCCTATCCGCCCACTAACCTAACTATTAGAACTCTTAAGAGTGGCCTTCTATAGTAATAATTATAGAAGGCCTTTTAGGGAGTTATCCTTTTTCTTAGTTATTATCAAATTCTAACCAATCAGATGTTAGGAAATCTGCAAACCGTAGTTGACATGCAAACCCTATGCTACCTGCCTTCGCTTTAATGCGTCCCAGCGCTTGAAGACCACCACAAAGCCTATGCAACCTTCCTATATTCCCGCTTCAGTAAATTGCCTCTCTCTCTTCCTAAATCTCGAAGGAGATTCCTTCTCATTTTATCTTTAAGGCTCAAACCTATAACCAATAGTACCTGACTGAGCAGCTGATCTGCTCCTACTTGTAATGAACTACCCTGTTCCCTTGATGACCCCGTAGCCCTTAGCTAAAGAAAAAACGTGAAAAAATTCCCTAAATTACTAGATAAGATTGGATAAGTGTGGATTAGGAAGCGGATGAGCGAGGATCTTACTGTGTATAAGCTACTTAAGGATGCTCCGGCCGAAGCTCCGGCTACGACCCCAAGCTCTAATATAAATACCGAGGTTGCTAGTGCGATAGAGGTAACAGTCTAGACTCGACTAATAGATAGCGGTTATGTTGGGAGGCTTAGGAGGCTGGATCTTGAGTGGATGCTAGTAATAAAATGAATAGAACGAGTGGTAGAAGGTACTTTGGTACAGTGTTGAGTGTTCTCGTTCAATTAAACTAAAGTCCCTTATAAGAACCTTTAGAAAGTTCTTATAGGGGTCTTAAGCTTTTACATTTTATACCCAAATCTGACTACTTAGAGGCCTCTCTCAGCCAACAGTGCTTGTTCTTACAACAAGGCTTGGCCAGTTATCTGCTCCAACATTTGGAACTATTATTGTAACCCCCCCTCAAGCCTTGGTGCCTTCCTTTCATTCCCGCTAGGGTAGGTATTTACAGGTATCCTTTCTATATCTAGAGGCTCTATATCTAGGACGTAAGTAACTCGTCAAATACGTACAAGCATTTGCTGGCTAGGTGCCTCTACTTACTTCTATAACCGTAGGGCGGAGGACTAGAATGTCCATCATGGGAATGAGTGGAGCTGAGTGTGCCAGTACTTTCGGGAGGACTCCCGTACTGTTTTGCGTATAGATCCCGCTCCCTTTTAGCAGGTTCTGGATTCTTCTTCTTCTTTCTCGTGAAAAACGACGAGATGGCTCCACTGGAAGATCTCTCATTCTCTTCGCTATTAGCGTCGGTCCATTGGGGAGGCTTCTCCTTCTTCGAAAAAAACGAGGAGATAAGTCCCTGTGGCTGTTTCTCATCATTCTTCTTGCCTGCGTCTGTATCCTGTGTCACCTGTGTGGGAGGGTCCGGAGAGTGATCACCATCGTCCGATCCGGAGAGACTCGACGCTCCTGTAGACAATTCCCGGACAGCCCAACGATCCCGTTCTATAGTGGCATAGCTTCTACTGCCCTGTCCACTACCGCTTGCCGTTGGTGGAGACGGAGGCCCTGTCCAGTGGTCCTGGTCTTGAGATGGGATCGGTAGAGGTATGAGACGGCTCTGACGAGTCCCCGGGTGGCCAACGGGCTCAAGAATTTTTCGCCTTATATCCATGTCTCCCATTGCAGCCGCTACAAGACCTTTAAACATTTCCCTCTCTCCATCCGCTTTCTTCATCCGCTCCTCCTCTTCAAGTTTCTTTTTTGCTTCCATCGCGGCTGCGGTGTACGTTGGCGGCGCATCGGGGCCAAGGTGCACTAGATCTCTAGTCCGGTTTCGTCTAACCCTCGAAGGTTTCTGGCTGCTGCTCTCGGCGTACATATCGTTGTCCAAGTTGTCACCTAGGAGATCTGTCTCTCTGCGAAGGTAGCTTTCCCAGTCCATTCTCTTCTTGTCTATCTGTTGGGGCTCCTGCAGTGGACCGTCTGGCTGCCTTGGTTGCTGGGAGGAGGTCTTCGACGAATCGGGCGGTTTTACTTCGTTCATGTTGTTGGAGGTAGTAGGTTGGCCATCGTTGTTGATTCCACCATCGGATGCGTCGTCGTTGCTGTCATCTTGAAAACCATCGTCATCGGAAGAGTCTCCATATTCCACCGAGGGCAAGACAAACAATGCTAACCGCTCCAAATGATCGCCAACATGCTTGCCATAGACCTTATCATTCGCAATCGTTACCTCCAGACAGAGAGGGCATGGTCCTCGGGCCTTTGAAATGTCCGGGACCGAAGAGAGGGCCATGGTTCCGTCTTCGTCCGAGGAGGACTCCGGATTAGCCGCATGGTCGGACTTGTTGTGCTCTATCAGTTGTTTAGCGGAGTCGAAGGTGGCATTAGCACAACCGAGAGAGCAATGCCAGACTCTCCAATGCTCACGCCTCATATGCTCCATCCATTGAGACCGCCGTGAGAATTGCTGATACGGCAATCTGCAGGACTGGTAGAGGCAATTGTACGGTTGGAGATCCCGAAACACGTGTTTCCTGGTTGATGGATGGACTGTTAGTGGGTGGCCTTTGGTATTTGCCAGGCCTGGAGGGCAGGAAAGGGTGGGCTCTTACTTCCACTGGTGTCTGTTGTCAATTGTGATGATCATGTGGCAGAAGGGGCACTTGAAAGGGCGGTGGAGGGACTCTGGCGGTGGTCTCGGAACCCGAAGCTCGGTAGAATTGACATCGGTTTGTGCGTAAGATGTCTCGGAAGCCTGCGATCGAGCATCATCAAGGTCGTCATATGCATCAGCCATCTCGGCCGCGGTAGCCACAAGTGCCTCATCTTTCAAGTGCCCGGGAAGTGACGAAATGGTGGTTCGGTTTGCCGTGTACTCGGAGACATAATCACACTCAACCCCTTCCCCGATATCTTCCACTCCATCAGCTATGCGACTCGCATGCTCTTGGCGATACTTGAAGTACTGGCGCCGTCTTGTCATTGACTTGGCCAAACGCTCTACTACGACTTGATCGAGGTGGGTATACTTCTCGCTGATGTGGTTCTTGTCTGCCAATTCAAACATTGCGCCGTAATCTGCTGCGACTCTGGAGTTGAAGTGGTCATGTGGGGCAGGGTTGCGGATTGAGGCGGAGAGACGGAGTAAACAATCGACGGCATTCCGGATTCCGCTCAGGGCCAGGTCGAGGTCGGATCTGTCATCAGGGTCCTGGCCCTCGTCGGTCCAAAGCTTCTCAAGCTCCTCGTCGAGGGAATCCCGGTCACTGTCGGGCCCATTGTCGTTACCGAGAGTATCTCCTGCCAGAACCACCGCGAAAGCTAGAGGCAGAGGTGTTCTGCGTTAGTTGAGAGTCCCAATGGCACAATGAGGAGGCATAATGTCCGGATATTATTCCGTACCTTCATCGATAGAGGTACATAGGTCTTGTAGTAGCGAGACGATATGGTTCCGAAGCATGGAAGCGTCGCGGAGCTTGTACTCGAGTGATCGGGTTCCAGAAGCCCGGTGAGCTCCAAGATTGCCCACCCAAAGCTTGAATCTGGTCAAGAGAGACGAAACCAGTGAGCGAGTGTCAGGATCGGCTTCGGGTTGCTCTTCCAAAGTCTCCAGCAGTGCCTTGAGCGCGGAAATGCCCCGTGCAGAAAGAGAACAAGATAAGGGGGTTTGGGCCGACATCTTCAATGCCGAAGGTTTCCTGTACGCTTTGCGTTCACTGTTGTTAGGCTACGACCGTGATGAAAACAATCGTGGATGGGTGAAATACCTCAATTCTTTGGGTTTTCTGGCAGGCAGGTTCGATGTAGTGAATGTTGATGACTTTGAAAGTTGAGATGCCTAGGTGGCATTGATCGGCAAGAGTCAATTGTACACCTCGTGCTTGAAAGTTCTTGCACCATCGGGATTCGGGAAAGAGGGGTTCCAATATCAGGAGGCTACATGTACCTATCGCCAAAATGTACCTAATGAGGTTACCCGTTGCATGCAGCGCGTACAGTGTAATTGGTGCGTACTTACATCATGATCCCGTTCCAGTCCCGCCCCTCATCCGATGCACCTGCTCCGACCTGCATCGAAGCCCAAAACCTTCAGGCCGACTTGCGATGCCGCGGGGTTCCCGTCATTCCATTTTCTGTCACGGTCAGCGGGTCAGGTACCTAAGGTAGGTACCTTAGGTACCTAGTCAGTCTTACTTTCCACTTTCCTTACCATTGACGCCTCCGTCACTTCCATTGTTCCCTTCCCGTCCATGTCCATTTTATCCCAGCAATCAGTTGCACTTTCTCCCTTGGAGTACCGGTTGGATTTGATCATGTCTGGCTTCGAAATTGCAGGCATCGCTCTGGCCATTTTACCGCTAGCCGTCGAAGCTTTCAAGGTCTACAAAACATACTTCCCCTCTTCCAAGAAGTTTCAAGAGGACCTCAAGCAACTTGTCCAGGACCTGACGTCGGAGAGGCTTCGGCTTTACAACACCTGCGATCGGCTCCTTGGACCCCTTTTGGATCAGACCACGACAGCAAAAGGGCTACTGGAAGACCCCCGTTCTCCCAAATGGAAGAAGATCGGACCTCAATTCGATGCCCAACTTCGCACGCTTCTGGATGGCACGTACACCAAGTTTCAGGAGCAACTCGACGAGATCAACAAGTCTTTTGAGGAGCTGCGATTGAAGCTGAAACTCCCCGATCCACGCTATTAATAGGATCTTTAGGCCTAAAATAACTATTATATATATATAACAGTTGTTCAGTTAACGATCCCTAAGTATATATAATAATTGGTAGTTCTCTAACCGTTACTTATATTAACCGTTGGATATTTTCAACCGTTGTAACCTAGTAAAAGTAGTTGTATATGGGAAAGGTAGGTCGGTTTAGGTTTAGGATAGGGGTAGACAGGGGTCCGTACACTTAACCTACGTCGCTTAAGTCCGACGGGTCTGGTTAGTACGCGGACTACTATTGCTAGGCACGTAGCTACGAACGAGCCTAGCTACAATTATAGCCTAGCTATTGTACGGTCGCGATTAAAATAAAATGCGCGATTAGAAGTATAGTAACCAGCACTGTATACTACGCTCTTAAAGGCCAAAGTACGCTTATATAATTACATACCTACTATGTAATATTTATATTAAAAAGTTAGTTTGTATAATACTGTCAATCTATTACGCGATGTTTTAGTCGTTTATTCTACGATTTACCGTTTGTACTGCGGCGTTATATATTCCTTAATTGGTGTAATTTAGTATTTGGCGTTAATTTTTGCGATAGCGTATATATATTAAAGCGGGGGATATTTTATTAAATATAGAATTTACTATATTATTAGGACGTGTATTAAAATAATTTCAAAAATTGTTTATTTACTAAAATCTATTTAAAAACGTTGTATTAAGATGTATATATTGTATAAGTTTTAATTAAGTTATTTATTGTAGAATTAATAAGTTTAGAGGGTAAAAGGAAAGAATACGAAGTGGGGTATACTAGTAATTATATTGGGTGTAGTAGTTATATTGAAAAGAAAAAAAGAGTAAATGAGACTTGAATATAGATATTAAGTGTCCTGGACCGAAAAAAATGTAGTTAAATATATAGTATTGTATTAATATATTGTAAAGCGAAACTAAATAATTAAAAATAATTAGAGAGACTTTAGGCGGAATTAGAGAGGGCGGATTGCGGAACTAGGAGATTAGTAAAAGAGAGTAAGTAGATGAGACCGATTGAATAAAGACTATATATCGGGTTATAGTAAATATCTATCGTCCGGTAGAGTATTATATATCTATTATTGTAGGAACTTTTTTTGTAGGTAGTATATTAATAATTAGAGCCCTATTACTTCCTCCGGATCGATTAACCGTATATATACGGTATTATATTTAGATAATATGAATTTGCGTATTTAGTCAATAGTTTGTATAGACCGTTAGGGAGGGGAGTCCTCTCTATTAGAAAACGGCGATATTCGTAATAGGACCGGGCTTTAATTAGGACGCTAACGAAGAAACGGATATAATTTAATATAGATGCAACGGAGATTAAATATATATAGTAGTTAATATAATGTCCGATGGTCAAATTGAGGGTAATGGAGTAAAAAAGGGCAATACTATATATATATCTTACTAAATAATATATACGTAAATGGTTAGGAACGTCGGCGGGTATTGAGAACTATATTTATAAATATTATCGCTCGCTTAAGTCCATTTACGAGCACGAGGTTCGGAACGTACTTATTTAAAGCCATTTTATCTACTAATTAACAAATATAAACGGTATATTATCGTTTATATCTATTAAGTCTTCTAATTGTATAATATAAAGTTTTTGTAGTCTAACAACTATTAATCTAATAATAACCGGGCTAACCTCTTTAATATATTGTAGATCTAAGATTTCGTTACGTTTATTTAATATTTTTATTCTAGTTATAATTATGAAAATATAGCGATTATTATCAATAAATTCTTATATAAATATATAATCGATACGGCCGATACGTTTACGCTTCTTAAACGAAATTTCGTAATTATTGCCTTTATATTTAAATTCGGTATATATAAATTTAATATAGTTGCTTTATAAAAAGCTGTAGTAGCGGTTATTATTATTTACGAATTTATTATTAGCGATTAATTTAAGACGAAACGTTGGCTAGCCGAATAAATATAGTAAACGGTTATAATTAATAAGCGCTATACGCGATACCGCTAATTTCTAACGAATTGGGGATATTATTATAATTTTCGACATTGTAGGTAGAGCTAATATATATAATTAACGCTAAATTAAAGGATAAAACAGTTATTAATATTAGGTAATACTATTCTAATCGTTCGCCGAAGTATACTATTAATAATAAACTAAGAAATTCTTAACCGAAATAAAAAATTAGAAAAGAATTAAATAGATAGATCGATTATACGTATTAATTTTAATTAGTTAACTTATTCTTATCGACCTATATTAATATACTACCGTACTATCGAAAAAAGGATTTTCGAATTTTATTTAAAAGTCCTAAAACAGCCTAGTATAATATATTTAATCCGTTAATAATATTCTTAGTAATACGTAATTCGTTTTTTTTACCTAAAATCAGTATCCTAATTAATTATATTATAATAGGTATATTTATTGCGTCGGATAATTAGGTTTATCTCGCTTAAAGTTTATATTAATCGATAATATAAATTCTAAATTATATATCCAGTCGGTTTAATATAATATAGTTTTAATATTATTAGTAATTTCGGTCCTACTATACGATTCTATATTTAGGAATATTTGCCCGGTAGCGCCCTTAAAAGGCTACAATATATATAATTAAATTAAATTAGAGGGTAAAAATATATAGGGGTTAAAGTAGGAAAAGGGTTGTATATACGTACTTATTAATAAATAAAACTTTATAAATCTATTAGATCGCCTTATTGCCGAAGAAAAGAGGGCGATATTTATAATTATAAAAGTAAATATAAAATAATAATTCTTTAAACCTTATTTATATATCCCACTCCCTAAATAGTAAACGTATATTAATATTAATTTAGTATATTATAGTACGGGTAATATCGCGCGGTATTTATTTAGTAATAATAGGTCAATAATAATTTATATTAGGTTCTATTTCAATGTCGAATTCTATTTCATTTTTTACTTCTTTTAACTCTTTTAAGTTAAAATATAATAGGAATATATCGAAGATTATTGGATATAATTTTTAAAATTATATTATTTATTTAATTAATTCCCTATTTGCTAAAAATATATTGCGTATTACGAATTGTATAGTAATATAAAACGTAGCTATTTTAAGAATTATTTTTTCTAAGTTAATTGTATTAGTTATTGTCGTAAATTTTTTAATTAGTTTATTATTCGTTGAATTATTAGTATAAGTTCGTATTTGTATCCTAGTTAGATATTGTATGGTAGATAGGTTATATCCGCTTTATTTCCCCGCCCGATTAGGGTTTTAAATTATATATTTTCTAATTCGCCGTATAGTAATTTGGCTATTATATTTGGCTATTATACTTGGCTAACCTTATTTTATTTAGTGTATAGTAATAATATTAGAAGATATTTGTAGTAGAAATTATTAAGAAGTAAAGTACCCCTTCCTTTTTTACGATTAAACGGCGGGGTAATTAGGAAACTTAGGAAGTTTAATTTACTTATAATATATTTTAAATATTAGTATATTAATATTAATTAGTAATGTATATTCTTTTATAATTATAGAATAATAGACTATTATATATATATTCGGTTAGGCTTAATTATTAAAATATTAGGTTGTACGACGATTTTCTTTAGGTTCTATAACCTCTTACTTATATTTAAATTTATTTAGAGGCCGTATCGATAATACTTCTTCTAAGTATTAGATATTTATTTCGTCGGGGGGGCGCTTATTATTCGGACGCTTTCCTCCCCTTATTATTCTAGGCTATTTTAGCTTCTAATATAATTTCGGATTTATTATAATAGTATTTAATATAATTCGGTATAATTATTTATATGTTTTACGGGTTCTAATAATAATATTTAGGAAGTTAGCCCTTTTTACGGTTGTAATTTTTGTCCCTATAAATACGCTATTCGATTTTATTATTACCGCGAATGTATATATAATAGTACTAATAATAGTTTATATAATTTTAGTATTATTATCGAATATTTTTTCTTCGATATCGACGTTAGTTATTTCTTTGTATAATACCCTATAAAAGAACAGTTAAATATATTGTATTTTAAGTTATACGCATAGTAATATAAGGATAATTATAAATTATTAGGTATAATTTACTATAGTTTAAATTTATATATAATATAGTAGCAATAATAATTTCTATTATTTTAGAAATTTCGGCCAATATTGTAGTATATATACATATTCTTTACTTATATTATTTATTAGAATAGCGTTTAGTAATATCGAATATATTAATTAAAATAGGCCGTTAAATTCAAAATACATTAAATCGGCGGGACGAATCGATATAATATCGAATATTAGAATTAGTGTTAATAGGGTTAGGTAATCGATTTTAATACTTTATTATATCGAATATTCTTTCTACTTACCGGTTAGGAATCGCTTTTTAACTTCGTCCTACATTATTAATATTTAGTAATAATATTAATTATATATAAATATATTGAAATTTAATACGTTATTAGGTATACGTAATGGGCATTAAACTACGTTTTTTATATTATTGTTCCATTTTTATACAAGTAGTTAAAAATTGAGTTTAATAATTTGCTTGCTAATTATATAATACTGATAAAATTTATTTGTATGTAGCCCCTTTATACCCGAATTCTCTGCCTATTATAGTATATTATTTAAAAAGTAGAGGATTGGAATATATAGTATAGATTCCGGGTTATATTAATTGTTAAGCTATATATTAATTCTTTTATTTAATTATCCTATAGGGTAAAGGGTATATATAACGTTATTGAAGTTAGAATTATAGGGTCCGAATATAATAGGGAAAATATTGGACTATAACTACCGAATTTCGAAATTTAGGCCGGCTAAAGTTAAATATATGCCTATTAATAATTGTATAGCGTTTTTATATAAATTAAACCTATTAATAAATATTATTATTAAGTAATTTATAATAGGTTTGTAGAACGGCGATAATTTGTCCTATAATTTATTAAAATATTTTTTACTATACGCTTCGAATTTAAGTTAGCCCCGGATTGGGTAGGTGTAGTATATTAATATAAATTAGAATTAATATTCTACTTCCCGGTTATTAGACCCTAGTACTATTATATTCGGAGATTATATATCGTTTACAACAATAATTCGCTTTAAGAAGTATATATATATATTTTCGACGGGCGGCCTAAGATTTTTATATTCTTAGGTATATTTTAAGTAATATATAATTTTGGGTTTATATTACTTTCCGGTAGCGGTTCGTTAAATATTATAATTATTAAAGTATAATATTTTAAATAATATTTTACGCGGGTTAAGGTCGTCCTATATTTCGTTCTAATATTAATTGCAATATATTTTTTAATTGCAAATTTAGAAGATATCCGTTTTTCTAATATAAATATCTACTTTTATAACGATAATTTTAAATTTATCCTAACCCAGTTAGTAGTCTAATTTATATAGATAGATATTTATTATATTTATAGGTCGAAGTTTAGAAGTCCGACGGTCGCGCCGTATAAAGAGCTTATATATTATAGGTACTACCCCGCCTTTGCCGTCGGTATAGAAATTCCTGCGAAAATTACAACTAACCGTAATAACCTATTTAATATATATAAATTCTAATATATCTAAATCAACCTTTTAATATAGGTAATTTTATAATAAATAATTAAAGTATACGAAGTTAAACAGAAATATTAGGTCGCTAGGCTTATCCTTATTAATTATTAATAATTTAAATAGCGGATATTATATATACACGAACTCTCCGGACGTAATACGAATCGACGACGATTATAATAATAATTCGTAAAGCTCCGTTAAGTTGTTTATAAAGTACGCTATACCGTAATAAATTAAATCGATAATATTCGATTAATATAGTACGATAAATAGATTAACTAGGTCGATTATATATAATTTATCGTTTATTACCTCCTTTTTAACCCTCTTTACTTCTTATCGAACTTATATCTTTTTTAACCTTTATTTAAATAATATTGCAATAGTAATACGTTCGACGTTTAATAGAATATTAACTATTCGTATATTAAATATAAGGATATATAACCGGACCTAATCTTTTAATATAATTAATTAGTTAAGTAATATTTATATATTATATAATTCCTTATTTAAATCAGTATATTCCCTATTATTATATTAGAGTATATTTATAATTTCTTGGAGCCCCGTATATTCTATCCTAATTATCCCGTTTAAATACGCGAAAAATCCAAATATTATTTAAAAATCCAACACAAATTCGTCCCGCTTATAATTATATAGTATAAATATAGAAATATTTTCAAAGTTAATAAACTTTAATAGTTCTATAAATCGTTTAATCTTATTAATTTCGATAGATATAGTTTAGACGTTAGGATTTTTAATATTATTAATTATATTAATTTCCCGCTTTACGTCCGATAAATTTAAAAAAATTTCTTCGAATAGTATTACCGGCGTAATATCCTTATTATTATTTCGCTTACTATAGTCGATAGCGTAGAATAATTCCTTTCGGTTAAAGCTTAACAGTAATAGGGTTATATCGAAATTATCAATATTTAATTTACTTTCAAAATTAATTGCAGTTTATATATAATTAACAAATATATAATATAAAAAATAAAAGTAATTTTTTATATTATCTATTTTCTTTAAATTCTATTAATTCCTCTTCATTTATAGTCTCCTACTCCTTCTCCTTATCGCCGTTTTCCCTAATATCCTCGCTAGTAATATTATTACTTAATATTGTACGTAATATTTACAATATAACCAATAATATAATTAACAATATAAATAATTCTATATTTATATTATTAACGGGCTATTAGTTGAAATTTATCGAATTATCTATAATAAAAAAATATTTGCTTAACCACTACAATATCTCTCGTATTCTACGAATATAATCCTCGGTAATATTCGCCTATACGCAATTATATATTATTTATTGTACGGCCCTCCTTTTTTCGTCGAAAATCGTCTATACGTAGTCCGTAATTTCTAATTTAGCTTTAATAACTTTATAACGTTTCGGTATAGTAAACGGCCGGGCGCCCGCTAGCCTTTAGGTTATATTATTTATAGTAGCGTTGTTATCGAATTCGATAATATTATTATATTATATAAATAGGGTAATAATAATAGGAAGAAATAGAATAGTTAACGGTAATAAGTTAGTATAATTAATATTATTAAATTTATACCGCTAAAGTAAACTTCGTAATTATAATTATTAAAGTTATTCGACAACCGCCTAATCCTACCGACTGGTAAATAATATAATTTTTAAATAAATAGTACGGTAGAAAGCTAGTATTAAGTAAATATAATAGCGACTACTTTTAGTCTATTATTTTATTTAGAGAGAACTAGGCAAAACCGTATAGAATTCGAAGAGGGTACATATAAGATATTAATTAAAAAAAAAATACTAATTTTTACTCCTCGAACTTTTTCTATTAGACCGCTTCCTATTATTTCGCGTACGTAATAGAAGATTAAAAATATTATATAATACGAATCGCTTCCTTTCTAATTCGTAATAGTCTATAAGTTAAATAGTAAATAAAAATTAGTACAATAGTATATTATAAACTATATTTATAGCGTATTCTAAATTTATTGTCGGCATATATATTAATTACTTATTTTATTTTATGATAGTTTGCTATAATATTACTAAATAAGTAACTTTAAATCCCGCCCGACTAATTAGTTAATACAATTAATTAAGAATTATATAGTTCGTATAGTATTAAACTCTCTATTAGTAATATAATAGGGCCTGCTAGCCCTAATTTATAGTATAAATATAATATAACAATCGGCTATATACGAAGTAAAAAAGTAGTCGATACTTTTAAAATCGCTATAATAAATATAGAATTTATTTTAATATAATATTTAATATAAGTAATAAATTAAATAATAACCTAACCGTATAATATTTAGGCGATTAAATCCTATACAAGTATTATTATAAGTGATTAATATAATAATATATATAAAAAAATAATTTTAATATTTATTATTACTACTATATTTAATAATATTAAATATTAATATAGTATAATAATTATAATCCCCGCATATATTCTTACTTCAATTTATACCGGCCTTATATAAGTAACCTATCCTTAATAAACAATTAATATATTAATTACTTCTATTTCAATATTATTTTAAAGTACCGCTAATTATTTCCTAAGGCTATTAGCCCGGATATATTACTAATTAACTAGTACTATATTTATACTATTAATATTAATTATAGCCGTAATACCTTCCCTAATTTGCGTATAGTCCCGGTAGCTAACCGCCCTTATAAATATATTAACCGTAAATTTATAGTTATAAGCGACCTTAATTCTCACCGTTAATATATAATTAAATAGTACTATATTTATATTCCCCTTTCTAACCGATTTAAATTACTACGCGCGTACCACTATATACATCGCCTTACTACCTACTATAATAATAGCCTCAATTACTATATAAATATTCGGATATATTATAGTAATTATTATAATAATTAATATATTAACTTAGTCCAATTATTAATAACCCGCTTCCTATAATATAAATCGCTACCTTTATAAATATTTAACCGTCGTCTTCTAAAAAGAAAAAAAAATCGGTTAAATTATATAGAAAAGCGAAATCGAAGTTATATATTACGCAATTATTTAATTTAAATTCGAATAACCTAAATTTAAATTCTAATAGTTCGAATTCTAATAATCCCAATATAAATAATATTAATAAAAATATTAGACGCGCCGTAGAGGCGTCTAAGGCTACTATATTTGAAAAGGAATATTATTACTAGTAATTAGAAGTAAATTTATTAAAATTTCGTAAAGTATAATATATACGCGAACTTTTATTATACTTCAACGATCCTAACCCCGAATTTTTATATATTTAGTTTTATAAATAACGTATATAAGAAAAAGATCCGACCGGTAAGAATAAGGGTAAAGGTAAGGAAATTGCCTTTAATAAGATTTGGATAGACGATATTATTCGTTTTAGACGTTAGCCTAGCGAAAATAATTTTATAGACGTATAGTATAGTAAAGCTATTATTTATCCTAATAATAATACTAACCCCCTTTATAGTACTAATAATAGAGATGAGGGCTATAAGTACGATAAGGCTAAAATTAAGGCTAAAGAGGCGTACGAAAAGGAAAAAATTAAGAAGAAGAAGCGCAATAAGGTTAAAAAGAAATATAATAAAGTTAAAAAGAAATACGATAAAATTAAGAAGAAAAAACGTATAAATTTTTATACGCCCGCTATATAGTAATTTAATATAGATAATATAAATATTTAATTAAGCGAATCTAATAGCGATTTTAATAGTAATTCTAATATTAATTCTAATAATAATTCTAATAGCGATTTTAATAGCGATTCCGATAATAACGATACTACTAGTTAAAATATCGCTAAGCTCGTTAATAAGGATATTATAATTCTATGGAAGAAGTACTTTCATTTCTAAGTAATCCTTAGTTGTAATTTACAATAGACGGTCTTATAAAGTAGATTTCCTAAGTTTAATATCTTGGGCGTATTTTAAGGTTTAGAGAACGCTATTAAACGGGTTTTTAAGGATTTAGCGCTATTATTATAGAAGTTATAGGATAAATATTATAGTATTATCGATTTAAACGTTCGAATAAACGAATTCGTATATATATTTAATATATTTATCGGATACGAAATCGATTTAGGTTTAGAAGGTATAGGTTTTAACTTTAAAGAGGTCTTAGATTAGATTTATATTATTTTAAGGGGAAGGTATATATCGGCGTATTGTAATTTGAAATATATAACCGTTATAGGTATAATTGTATGCGCTGAATTTTTCTTAATACGATAATTCGATAAATCCGAATACTTTTTCGGGATTACGGCGGAAATTATAGAAAAGGGTAATAATTTCCGCCCTATTATATTTAATTTATTAGATAAAGAGAGAGAAATTATTAATTACTAATTTAGAGCCTAATTTAATACATTATCTCTAGTATAAGTATAACTTTAGATAAAGAACTTCTTCGACGTTATAATTATAATATATAATAAAATATTATTTACGTACTATTATTATTAAAAGGTTTTTATACGCTTAATATAGGTTGTATTCGAGATTGTATATGTAGAGATTATCGTTAGAAATTACTAATTCTAAAACGATTTAATAATTGAAGGCGACCTTCTTTATAAATATAAATTTGGTTGTAATAGATTAAATGAGTTGTATAGTACTATACCGATCGACGAATTTACCCGGTTAATCGATAGCGATTTATTTAATTTTAGGAAGAAATTCGGTAAAAATAAGGTTATTAAAACCTATAAGTATTGTTCTATTATAGATTCGGCCCGCCGAAATATAGTATTCCGCTAGCTACCCCTTTTACCCTTAAGTTACCGGCTATTTATTACTACCGATATAAATATTGTTAATCTGATAAACGCGCTTCCCTATACTCTAAGTACTATTATACCGGCTATATAATATAGTTTTTAATTACCCGCTCCGAATCTAAGCCTAAGGTTTATTATATAACGTCCTTGCGATATATTTAAACGTAATATTTCTTATATCCCTAATAATCTAACGGGCCGTAGGTAATTGAAATATTGCGTATTATCCCATTGTAAGAGTATAAGCTATTCAGTAATCGAAGAATACGAAAATGAATATTTAATATATATAGGGGGCGACGACGAAATAATATAAATAGATTAAAATAACGATAAATTTGTATAACTTAGATCGCTTTTATCGTTTAGATCTATCGGACTAAAGGCGACCGAGTTGCTATTATAGAAGTTATTCGAGTTTATAAATTGGCGTAAGCGTATAAAAATTAAGAAAAAGATATATAATACGTCTAAAGAGTAAACGGCGCCCCTAATTAATATATTTAAAGAAGTAAGTACGTAAATTATTATATATATATTAAAAAATACTTATTTATTTCTATTAAGTATTAATATTATTCGAAATTGTAAATAATCTCCTCTGATAAAATCTCTAATTACGGTTCGTCTAAGGCTCCTTCTAATAAAAATTCCCCGTTATTTGAAATATAATATTAATACGAAGATGAAGGATTTATAGTCGATTTGTAAAATTCGCCGGATATTAATATGAGAAAGTCTTTTCGCACGGTCACGAATGTCTATTTAAACGGTAATCCACTTTTTCCCTCACACATATCCCTAACCCTGCCGTCCCCTCCCCGCCAACACCAGTTTCGCTCGTACCGCGACTGCCAAGCCCCTAGATTATAGCCTATTATACGTTCAAACCCTTGCACGTACTAGATTTCGTATTGCACTACCTAGTAATCCAGACTAGACTTAGCGAATTTCTAACACGTATCGTTATATCACTTCCTCTACCAAACCTCTTATATTATTACCCCCCCCCCTATCTACGAAATTAATCTACTATATCGCATATTACCAAATATCCCCAAGTAAATAAAGCGCTAATATCTATTAACGGTAGGAAATAATCCGTCATCTTTTCTATATATTTCCCTAACTAATTATAACGTAGATAGCCAATATAGCGACCTAGCCGACGAGCGTATACAACCGTAGCGGTACGGATATGAATATACTTAATAACCCCTCTATCCCCCTTAACAATACCCCAACTTCCCCTAATAATACCCTAACTCCCCTAATCGAGCCTACTTTAACGCAGCCAAAAATTATAGATCTTATAGACCTCTATAATAATAACGGTCCTAATAATAGCAATAACCTCTTAATAATTGAAACTAATAACGAGGAGGAGGAGGAGCGCCAATACCCTGTCTTTACAACCCAATAGGACAAATTTAGTAATGCTTAAAATACTATTCAATAATAAGTTTAAGAAGAGGGATATAGTATTATTAAAGAGAACGTCTTTTCGCACTGCTATAAAAGTCTTTTTACACTGTAGTAAAAAATGAAACTAGGTATAACTTATCCGATTGAAGGCTTAGGTAAGAAAGAATAGTATTGGAATTTTTCTTATTTTTTTCTCTATAATATAGTGCCTACAACCAGATTACAACGTTACTCGGTAGAGAGTTAAGAATAAAAGGTAAAGGTTTGAATAAAATTTATTTCTTTTTAATATTTTGTTTTAGAAAGACGCGAGAGGCTAGATAAAAAAATCCTTATAAATGCTGTTTTATAGAGTAAAAAAAACCAAAAATTCCAACCCCACTCTTACACCTCTTACTTTAAATTTGGTGGAGTTATATACATATGCATTTTTTACTACAGTGTAGGAAGACTTTTATGGCAGTGCGAAAAGACCTTCTCTTATTAAAATACAATCTACTAACAAAGTCCTAGACTTCGGTCCTTCGAAATATAATATTATCTATATTAACAGCCTTTATTGTAAATTCTAAACGCACTTTCGATCTATATTAATTACTAAGAAAGATTATTCTTAGGGAGGGTATTTTAAAATACTAAAAACCAATAAGAGGAAATAGATTTTTAAGTTAAAAGAGGACTATAATAAATATACCTATATTTCTAGTTAGAACGTATTAAATTATAGGGTATTTAAAGTAGAATATAAAGTATTTATCGCTTAATATTTCGACTACCCTAATATATGTAACCGCTAAATCGCTTTGAAACTATATAAAAAGTTCCTAAATATTTATTTTAAAACTAAATAATTAATTAATTTTTAATATACTTTCAAAAAATTCGCTAACGCTAATTATAACCCCTTCTAATAGATTATAAAACTTCTTACTGAAAAGGGAATCTACTTTATAATTAATTAGGCAAATAATATTAAAACTAAACCTAAAACCCTTTTCTAAAATAATCTATAGGGTAAAAAATTCTAGAAATAGTATTTATAAGTATAGTTCTATAATAATATATATAAAACTAATAATAAAAGTCTTGCCTTCTTTTAAATTATAAATATAATTAAATTGGGCTATACTTTTAATTACGTATTTAGATTCGTAAATAACGAGAGATAAGAGGGGTTTAATTAGCTAATAAATTAAATTAACGTTCGTTATAAAATTATTACCGCCGCTACCCCCACAATTACTATTACAAATTACAATAATATTATAAAGGTAGTTATTAAACGAATTTATTTAACGGTAGAACTCCAATTATATATTTTTTATATTAATAAAAACGTAATATTAAATATTAAATGCAAATAGGATAAGAAGGCTACCGCTTAAATTACTTAAACCTATACTAACGCAAATAATATACAAATACAATAAGAAATATTAGTATTAACCGCGCAAAAGCCCTAGCTACGACCTCCTAATAATATTACGAATCTATAAAAATTTAACGAAGAGGATAAATAAATTATTACTCACCTAAATTAATTGGCTAATAATAGTATTCTTCTAAGTATTCTACCTAATATTGTAGAGTATTTACAGGCTAAACTTTATAATCTTTAGAAGTATACTTACTACGTAACGATTATAAATAAATTTAATACCGCTTAAAAAAGATTTAAAAACTTCTTTTCGTAATAAACGGCGATTATTACGTATTTAAGTACTATATATATAACTATTAAAGAATAGTAGGCTATTTATTACGTTAACGAGAAGTTTAACTTTAGTTGCCGTACTATATCGCCAATTAAATTAATTAACTATAATTTAAAAAACTTTATAATTATAAGTATATTTCCCTATATTATTCCTATATAATTTTATAGTATATTAATCATCGTTATTTATATAGGCGTTAATTTAATCGTTCAAATAGTTATTTAGAGCTTTAAATTACTTAATACTATAAAACTAGTTATTAACGAAGCTATCGAATATTAAACGAGGCGTATTAAATTCGAGTATCTATATATATAGTAGTTAGGGGAAGTACCTAATTAAGTATATTAGCGAGCTATTAATATAGTAGTATATTAATATTGTATTGCCCTCGATATTATATTTACGGTACGTCGCCTTAATTCCGATAAGTTAGAGCTATATACGGGTAAATTTATTAAATAATATAATTTACTATATTTATATTTATTATTCGCCGTAATAATTCCTTTATAAGAAGTATTAAAATTAATTAAATTAAATTTTTATTTATATTAGTAGTTCTCGAAAAATATTAGCGACGAAGATAATTATTTTATTTACTAAGACTTTAACCGTATTTAAAGCCTTTGTAGCCGCTTTCAAAATAGCGTACTATTTACTACTAATATTCGCGTTCCTTAATTGACCGCGCTAATTAATATTTAAGTTCCCCCTCCTTCAACTACGCTAGTACAATTCCAAGCAGTATTATAACCGGTATTATAACCGGTATTACGACCTCGAAGACGCCTTCGCCTTTAGTCTAGCCGCGGCCGCTAGCCTAAGGTAGGCCGAAACCCTACTACCTTAATATAAATAGCGCTATTTATTTAGCGAAATATATTTATATAAGAGGGCGTAGATTTTGAATAAGCGAATAAAGTTAATTGCCGTAGTCTAGTTAGTATATAAATGAGGGGATAAAGCCGCCCTCGTAGTAATATTAGAAGAGGAGATATATAGAGAGGTAGGGGAGGAGGGGAGAAAGGAGGTAACGCTATATGGGGTAGGGGAGGTACGCTAATTAATACCCTAATTAGTACTTAATAGCGTAGTATACGGATCGCTAGTATATAAGGTTAGTAATCTAGTACTTTAGAGTATTCGCTAGGATTCTAGAGTATTTACTAGTAGTTAGATTATTCGATTTTATGATAGAAACTAAATAGATTATTAATATATAGATTAATGTAGATTGAGTGCGATTAATCGCTCAATTAAGCAATCGCTCAATTGAATAGTGTGCGACCGTGCCGCTAATACCCTATAAAGTATACTATAAAGTATATTATAAAGTGGCCAATCTGGGTGTAGATTTGGGTGCAGATCTGGGCTTGGTATTGGGCATGATATTTCGTGAAAGAATGGTATTGCCCAGATTTCTGGGCGAAATTTTCGAAAGAATATATGTGACATCTGTGGCCGCGCGAGGGTTAGGGATATATGTGAGGGAAAAAGTGGATCACCGTTCAAATAGACATTCGTGACCGTGCGAAAAGACTTTCTCATTAATATAGTTCTCGAGGAGGCCGAAGACGAGAAAATCGAAGTTCTACGTAATTAGAAGAAGAATAAAAAAGTTAAAGTATAATATAAGTAAGAAAAGTAAGCGAAGAAGGACGAGAAGAAAAGGCTTAAAGAATAAGCGAAGGACGAGAAGAAGCGGCTTAAGGAGTAAGAGAAGGCCGAGAAGGCTGAGATGGCTAAGGCTGAAAAAGCCGAAAAGGCTAAAAAGGAATAGAGTATATAAGTATTATAAAAGATATACGACCGGCAGTCTATTGTCGAGCCTATAATCGAATTGTTAATTAATTTCTATATGCCGCCGCCTCCTAAAGACTGCGCAATATACTGTTATTTTCGTAAAGACTTAAAGTCGCTATTTCCTAATACAGTTATCGAATATAGTAAATGCGTATTTAAATAGTATGAGATAAAAGCTGTTAAACCCGTATTACCTATTAGAAATATAGAATTATTATTTAGTTTATTAAATAATAAGCTTTCTACTACCTAATTACTATTCGGCCTGCTAAAGAAAGATATTATACTTAGTAATAGGAAGGCCTAATTAATATAATTATTATTCCTATTAGCCGAGTGAAAGATTGACTTCCAATCTTTAATATAATTAAAGGTATGGATTGGTTGTAAGCTTAATGTATTAGATATTATCCGTATTAAGTCTAATTTAGCTAGAGGAATATTGGGTATAAATATAATTAGTGCCGTTAAAAATAGTCCGATTGCCGGAAGCTTCGTAAGAAGTATTATTTATATTACTATAGAAGATCCGCTAATTATACGTTCAAATATTCAATTTCTAGGCCTTTTATTAATTAAATCTAATAGTAAATAGATTATTTTAAGTTTAGGCTCGTTTCGGCCCGATAAAACTATTGTACTTACTATTATTAATATATTTAGAATACGACGCCTAATATTTACTTTAGTAAATGAGGACGAAGATATTAGCGATACGTATAATACTCCTAACACTTCTATATCCTATACGATAACCCCTAAGAAGAAGCCGTTATACTTTAATTATATGCCTATTCTCCCTAGTATTGTAAACTATAAAATTATTAAGGAGAAGGCAGCTATTGTAAAGGCCGAAAAGACGGTTGTTAAAAAGAAGAAGACTGCTAATAAAGAGGCTAAAAATAAGGATAAAGATAAGGATAAGGGTAAGAGTAAGGGTAAGAACCTTATTGTTAAAATATCGGATATTCTATATAAAAGTATTAGAAAGAGGAACCCGAAGCGCCCTTTCGATAGCGATGCTTAAAACGTGCATTTAGTCTAATTTATATTTAGATAATTATCTTATTAATTAAGATGTCCGATATTAATACCCTCCCCTACGAAAAAAAAAATTACTATCTCCCTATACTATATATATTATATGCCCTATTTTAGTTATAATACTACTAAATATTATACTTAGCCTAGCTATCCCCCTTATAATCGTAAATACTATATTGAATGTATAGTAATAATTAGACAATATAAATTATTAATTTATAAAGTATTATAATTATTCTCCCTTTACGTATTTTATTCGTAATATTTTTTTACGTACGTAATTGGCTGAATTAATTTTGGCGACGGTTGTGAGGCTTGTGCGCTGGCTAATATTGAGCTCTTTTATAGCCTAATAAAGAGATTTCGGTACTTTATTGTATTCTAGTTGGTTAGAATCCCTTAATCCTATATTAGTTTATATTAGTCTATACTAGTTTGTATTAGTTTCTGCCCTAGGCGTTAATAACGCTTTTAACCGTTAATAATATTTAATTGTTATAGAGACTAATAATTGGGACTATTGTGCAGTAGTTAAAGGCGTTGTGGCTTAGTTGTCTATATATAACTGTTAAAAACTTCCTTAGAATCCCGGTAATGGCCTTGATCCAACATACGATCAGGTACGTGATATTAAGAGGACCCCCCTTCAAAGACTGATTGTTGTTTTGGGCGTAACTGTTGCCTAACCATCTGTTACATCTAGCCACAAAAATACTTTTACCAAGACAAGAGGTCAATTCTTAAAGCATGGGCGGCCAGAACTGGCTTTAGCTTGAGAAAGAAGTCGTATGATGTCATCATAAAGCGGCTGCAACAAAGCAACACTTTTCTCGAAGGCCTTACCGACACTGCCGTCGAGCAGAAGATTCCAAGAACGCTCCGCTCAAAGGACCACGCCACCAGTCTTCTGCGCGACCTACTCAAGAGTCTTTTCATGGCTCTCGGTGATGCTTCGTCTGGCTGTGCTTGTCCAAGGCCACACGATGTTTACCTAGAACTCGTGTCCCGGAAGGACTTGTGGTTCGCCAAAGGGTCGGAGTCAGAAGAGGAAGTCGCCAGAGGCAAGATCGACTTTCACCTCGTGTTGAACTCCGTTAGTCTTGGCCAAACTGTCGCCGACGGTTCCTTGCGCTTACAACGCCGTTGGGTCGCTTTTCGGGTACAATGCTGCAACTTTGGCCCTTCATCTCCTCCTCTCTTATCGCCTACATGTCCATCCAACTCGACAACATCTCTTCCAAACCTTTCTTCGGCCTTGTCCAACAGCCAACAACCTTCACCAAGCTCGGGGAAAGTCAGGTTTACGGGTCGCGTGAGCTTGCCGGCTGCCATATTGATGAGTCAACACCCTCATCGTGACCCGCTACATCCTCCGCCGGCAGGTTCGACAACGTCCCTTCCATCATACATGTCTGGTGGGCCCGTGGGTCCCATCTGTAGTACCGGGGAAGGTCCCAGGCCAACCAGCTCAGGAAAGTTCAAGTTCAAAGGTCCGCTCACGAAACTTCCAGCTTATCTGCTAGAGAAATCCACCAAACCTAGCAAAAAGGTGGCCTTCTCTACAGGGTCCTCCACATCAGTGGCGACCCTTGCGAAGACTAGTATCTCGAGTTTCACCAGTCTAGAGCCCACAAAGCTGGTGAATATTTGCGAGATCACCCTCGGCAACAAAGGGAAGAAACAAGCATCGCCATCCGACCAGGACCACTGTCATGGTTGCATCGTGGCTATAGGTCAAGGCCGCAAATTTGCCCTCTACCCACCACGAGAGCAGAATGACAGTAATCTCAAGACCCAACAGCAATCCCTTGCCGAGGCTCTCGACTTCCGAACCACCTTCACCCTTCGGCAAATACTTGACAGTGACCAGCAGGGAAGATATAGAGTTCCGAAGCCGAGTTTCGCCGACAAAATACGAATGGCAGTTGCCATCTCCGCCAGCGTTCTTCACATGGACAGCACGCCTTGGCTGTCCAAGCCTCTCACGCTTGACGATATCGTATTCTTGGTGGACAAAGGCAGTACGGCCTCTGAAAGGTTCAAACTACGAGCATTCATCTCGAAGCCAGTTCATAGTTCCGCCACTTCTTCGGAAGCACATGTGGCCAAAATGATGCATCACGACGGCACCGGCAACCCTACGCTTACTCCCAGCCCCCTTTATCCCACCACCTTTTACCTAGGTCTTTTGCTCTGCCAGCTCATGCTAAAAGATGACCGGATATCCCCTATAGAAACAGGGATTGACTTGAAGGCTCACCAGGTTCCCATTCCACCTGGCGCAGCCGTCATGCCAGACAGCATACACCAACGGCTCGTACGAAATGCAAAAGGACTCGCGGACGAAAATCAAGAAGCGGCCGGGGCTGACTATAAGGATGTCGTGCAATGGTGCCTTGAAACATACAACAGTGAGAAGGGGTTAGATGATGAGCATTTCAGGAAATTGTTTTACGCCGAGGTGGTAGAGAAGTTGAGGGACAAGTACCAACCAAAGGTGCATGATCTTTGATACGAAATAGCTTACCTATCGTGTACTTTGACTTAATTACCGGTTAAATCGTTGTATCCCGATGTCGATAGCGCATATCTACATCAAAAAGGTTTTCTTTCAAACAATACGCCTACAATGTTGTCCAAAACGTGATATCCCGATGTCGACAACGCGTCTCATGCATACCTTACCTTACAAAAGATGTTGTTTCCTTCTTGATGATACTTGTAGGAGAGAGCTTGAGGTATGAGATGAATGGAATAGTACAGCCTGGATGCTCTCATGAGTGCAGGTGAGGTACTTCTCTCCGAAAGCTGCCTAGAGGTAAATTGGGTGAAAAACTCCGCAAGATTGTGAAGCCGTAAACAGGGTACGTGGCACCGGCAGTTGAACATGAGCGTAGTGTAGGGTGCGGGCAGGTTTTCCCTACACCAGGGCACCTACCAACCGCGTATTCATAGGAACAAAGATGAGCGAAGCAGTAAAGGCATATGAAATAGATAAGATTGTGTGCATATAAGGTATGTTCAAGATCTGGTATATACAACGTCACTCTCTGCCTCCATCACTTCTGGTACACTTCCTATCCGGAGCAATCTCTCCAGAACAAATATTTACAAAAATTCCCTCTCCCTTCGTAGGTAATCTCAATCGTATCATCACTCCCCATCCTTCAACCCCTCTTGACTGGAGTCTTGACAAACTTACAAGCACTGGCTATAGTAAGGGTTCAACACCTGGCAAGTATACGGGCTCTGGCAAGCAGTCGGGCCCGACCAGCCATTACCACCACACTGTCCCCAATGCGTCTGCTGCGCACCGCTCGCGGCACTAGTCGTCGTGACGGCGGCCTTGGAAGTAGTAGTGGGCGTGCTAGTCCTAAGAGTCGTCGACATGGACACAGCGGGGGGATTGTTCGTCGCCTTGGCCGCCAACACAGAGCTAACGCTCGTCCATGCGGGCTTCTTGCTGAAGTTGCTGTCGTAGAGCAGAGCAGCGCCCTGGCCCGGGAACGTCTGCGGGATCCACGAGTACTTGTCGGTGAAACCCCAGATGGTGACGCCGATGCAGCCCGGGGCGACGTCCAGGCAGGAACCGACCACGTTGGCGAAGTCGTTACCCTGGGTTGCGAGGGCGGACGAGGAGGCCGGCAGGGAGGAGTGGCGGATGTCCAGCTCTGTGTAGGCGACTTCGACGCCGAGAGCGGTGAAGCGCTTGAGAACAGTGGCGAGGGAGGAGCGCGAGGGCGTGCTGCCGACGATCAGGTGGCCTTGGAAACCGACGCCGTCGATGGGAGCGCCGGCGGCTTGGACGATCTTGACGAGCTCGAGGGCCTTGTCGGTCTTGGCGCCGTTGTACTCGAGGTTGTAGTCGTTGTAGTAGCTGGGAGGTGTCAGTTTGGCTGTGAGGTGTCGCTGATAGAGGGGAAGGAGACTCACAGCTTGGTGTTGGGATCAGCAGCCTTGGCGGCCTTGAAGGCAATGGCAAAGTAATCCGTGTTGAAGGTGCTCAAGAACACGGAAGGGCGCCAGGTGCCATCATCAGCGACAGCCTCGTTGACGACATCCCAGGCGTAGCACTGGCCCTTGTAGTGGCCCATGACGTTGTTGATGTGCGTCTCGATAACGGACTGAAGGGTGGTACGGGTCCAAGAGCCGCCAGAGACTGTTTACCCCCTGTCAGTACACCATTCTGATTTCCCCCGTTAACTTGACTTCATCAGTGGATGTACTCACCCCAAGAAGGCAACTGGCTGTACCAAACGAGCGTGTGGCACCTCAAAAGCTGTCCATTCGTCTTGGCAACTCCAGCAACGATATCTCCCGAGGAGTAGGAGAACTGTCCACGGCTGGGCTCGGTAGCATCCCACTTCTGGCCGTTCTCGGGAACGAGCTGACCGAACTCGCTCTTGTTGTTGAGGATGTTGCGGTAGGTGGTGTCCGAGTTGATGTTGCCCTCGGAGCCACATGTACCGAAGTACTTAAGACCGGCAGCGACGGCGAGGTCGTTGAGCTGGGCGGTAACGCCGGCCGCGGCGAAGACGACGGAGAGAACGGTGGGGAGATGCATGTTGAAGTTGACTGGTGGGTGACTGACCGGAGGAGTGTACCTGGGGAGGAAAAGACGAGAGAGATCCGAGGAGGGAGGTCACGATGGGGGTCTTATACTCCTGTCGTCCTACAGGTAGGCGCCGTGATCGTGGTACGTCTGGATCATTTTATGTCGGTCATCTCCAGTTCTCACCCCTGGAAGAAGCATTTACCTCAGACCCAGGAAGGACCTAGCTCCACACCCATGGATGGATGGACCGTTGTCACGGTGTTAGTCGAAAGAAAACCAACGTTCCCAACTTCCCTGGCCTTCTAGTGGAGCGCTTGTATGATGGAACTATTGGCCTCTGAATGGCGGCTCTCAGACTCCCCATCTCCCACATCAAATCTCATGCGCAGAACCCCGAATTTGGCTTCTTGTCCTAGTCCTTTTCGTGCAGTGCCTCATCGGAGTCCGGTCCGTGCAGCATTTGGATCGGAAAAGCCAAGTCCCTATCCCGAAGGGGGGGCCCGATGCGCCGATGGGGTCGCTGGTCCTACACGTCAGTCCATGTGAGTTCAAGGGGTGTCGAGGGCGCCACGACCGGGGACCCGGATTTGGATTCACTTACTAGATGTGCTTCTGGAGGTTGCCTCCAGCCCGCTTTCTGCTTTCGATTTTCTGTTTAGCATGAACCATCCTCCTTCTTTTCCGGTTGTGTTTCCCTTCCATTCCAGTTTTCCACGTGGGAACATGGAAAGTTTTAGGCTAAATTGCCAGTTGAGACGTCCCGATGCAACGGTGCACTAGCACCGTCTCGGTATTCCTTCCATTTTCGCCCACGGGAGCTAGCGATCTTACCTCCGTGAATGCAAAGATGAAGCAGTGGTCCGGTAGTGGTTGCCACTGAATGGTGACGGCGTTACATGTAGCGACTACAAGCGAGGTTAGCGAGGACTCGTCACCATGTTTTGCCATCGGCAGTTGTGTCCTGTGATGATGAGTGGTGACTGTGAACACTGAACTGCGAGAATGTTGTCTGGACTCGACTGTTTCTCTCCTCCATCTTAATGCTCACCGAGGTCGAGGGAGGCAGTGAGGCCCGAGATAAAAAAAAAAAAAAAGCAAAACACTCATTGTCGATTGCTCCTGTAACTGGTATATCCAAGAATCCAAAAACCAACCTCCTATACCCCTTCCTCTAAAAAGGTTCCTGTATCGTCCATTTCTTTTTTTCCTTTTTCCAGTCCAGTCCTTTTTCTTTCCCCCGGGGCATCTCGCACTCACCCTCCACAAAAAACCAAAGCAAAATAACAGAAAGTTGTACAAGGATTGAAGCTCGCCCAACAACACGACGCTGAGCCCCAAACAGAAGAGAATTTGATGAAACATTCTGTGTCCATTCTTTCCGACCATCTCCCATCTAATCCACTCTAATCCACTCACCATACAAGTGCCATCAACCAGTTCCTTCTCATTACACTCCAATCGTTCCCCAAGTTCCAAAGTTCCATTGATGGCCTAAAAGCCGACAATACAACAACTACATCGAACTTGGACATCTCCAGTGAGACGGAACAAGCTTACTCCCGCTCAACTCTCAACTTCCTCGCAAACCCGCCCACGATAGCATCAAAAACTCCCTCCCCTTGGCCGCCACCGAAGACAGCAGCGTTATCACCGCTCGCAGCATCTCCTCCCGCAGCAGCATCGGCATCAGCAGCGCTGGCATCACCACTGGACGCATCAGCGTTCGCGTTGGCATCATCTCCTCCAGCCGTGGCATCCGCATTGGCATCCGCATTGGCATCCGCATCACTGCCACTTCCGTCGCCCTCCAGGGCATCGTCAACCCCATCGCCATCAGCATCCGCATCAGCGTTGGTATCGTCGCCATCGTCAGCAGCGTTGTTGTTGGCGCCTTGACCGCCGGCGGCAGCGGTAGTGGCGGCGGCGCTCTGTGTCAGGCCGGCGAATTGGCGCTTGTCGTGGCCGAGGGCGTGCAAGAAGCGCTTGCCGTTGGCGGCGGCGGAGGCGGTGGCGGTCACGACGGTCACGCCGGTGGGTAAAGTCACGCCCGAGGGGATGGTGACGCCCGAGGGGAGGGAGACGGTGATGGCGTCGATGGAGCCGGCGGCGGCGAGGAGGAAGGCGAGGGTGGTGGGCTTCATGGTTGCTTGAGTTGGTGGTGAAAAGTGGTTGTTGGTTGTTTTTACCTCTAGGTAGGTGAGGTTCAAGCGAGTGCCCTCTGAGCTTTTGAGGTTTGCTGATGTGCTTTTCTTTAGGTTGTTGAAAGAACCAAAGCGGTGAGCTGAAGGATGATGATGAGGAAATGATCGACCGAGAGGTGAGTGGTGACGCAGTTAAATAGGGCATCGATGACAGTGGTCTCCTCATCTTGCAAAGCTTGGAGCGGCGGCCGACTCGGACTCCGATATGTCCAGGCCACTCGTTCGCTCTGTCACTGAAGCGTCTTGCACCACGCCATCCCACAACCTTCGCAGTCCCAAGGAGGCACTGCTGCATTTGCTTCCGGCCCTTTGTCTTGAGTTGGCGTTCTCTCCTAACTCCATCTCCTGCTCGTTTCTGCGGCTCTGCTGGAGGCTCCCGTTGAACCTCACGCTTCCATGGATGTCTCTCGCACCCAAAGATCATACCACTGACTCCTACTCAGCCCTGTGGATACAGCAAAGCCTAGTCCGCGACGTCCCGCTGCTCGCGTTCGACCTTGCTAGGTGTAAGTGTGATTGGCATGCGGTGTCGATGAGCCAAAACCTTTCGACAATCGCAGAGCGCTCCTGAAGACGGTTGGAAACCGGGGTAGAAATTGAGTCTGTTAAACATGTGAATATTGTGAAGTTTGGGAAGTTGTTAGTAGAAATGCCGCGGCAAAGACATTCTGATTCCAAGGCGGTGATAAACCCGAACATTAGCTATGCAGTAAAACGGCCGAGAGCCGCACTAGTTGAAGCTGAACCGGAGCTAGTGTCCCCGAGATGCACGCGGCAAACCATTGTTGCGTGCGGCTAATGTATGCCGGCGGCAATGACGCGCGCTTGTTGACATTCAATCGCCATCATCACCAGACAGCGGAGAGCAGAAGTGTCAGCGACCAAATCATCAACAACATGCGACCTCATTTCCAACCCCAGCTCACTCAGGCAAGGACTTCGGACCGCTCCCGCCGTCCACCGAAAAGGCTGATCCAGTGGGTCTCGTGAGGGACAGGATGTGATGATGCCGAGATACTGATCATGGGAGCAGCTTCACGGCTTCCTTGATAGCAACCACCTTTAACGGTGCCGTAAGTCCTCCGCGACTGGACGCTCCCGGGCGTTGTCTTCTCCCCACAGACCTCGATACCTCGATAACAACGAAAGCTCACGACTGACCACTAGTCAAGCAGCAAAGCCTCGCAGGTGGTATCGGTATCGGTCAAGGTTCAATCACCACGCCACGGGCCGTCCCCTTACAACCTCAATATGCCACAACGATCCATAGTGCAACAAGGGGACGGGAACTCTCAACTGCCGAATGCATAGCTTCCCATATCAGGGCTTCCATCAGAATGATAAGCTGGGATTCAATCAATGGCCATGGTGGTGGGTATATGGAAAAGCAACGCGGAGATGGGTGAGACTGGCGCTGGGGAAAGCGGTGATGCGGAACCCCTCTCATGGCTGTTGATGGTCTTTATGTCCAACAAAGCACTTGGTTCTTGGATGACCTGTATCCATCCTCTCGTCCCTCACTTGACCAGGAGAACATCAGCTTGGTCTGATGAATTCCATCACTTGATCAAGGAAACCCACCACCGACGAACCGCAAGATGACCAGCAAAGAAGAAGAGAAAGAAAGAATGGACTCACGGCCACCTACCGTCGACATGAAGTGTGCCCTCGTCTCCGTGGCCAACATGCAATACGGCCTCGACAGCGCTTGTCTCGCCGCCCTCCAAGCGATGCCAGGTTTCCTCAAGGTGTTTGGATACCCCGACCCAAGCGCTCCAGGTGGTTATGGCATTGGCGTATGTCCCTGCATCCCTCCATCTCCATCTTTTGTCCTGTTGTGTCCTCCCAGCCGAGCTGACAAGCCGACATGGACCACAACAGCACACCTTCCAACAACTCGTCTCGTCCTTTTTAACCCTCGGCTCTCTCCTCTCGACCCTCTTTGCCGGACCCTTCTCGCACCTCTACGGCCGCCGCATCTGAGGTGTCATGGTTGCGCTGTTTTCGGAATGGGTCTGCGTGGGAAGCGTTAGGAAGGAGAACAAAGAAGGGCAGGAGAGGTGGGAGGCCGAGTGGGATCGAAGAGAAGAAGAGGCTGGCGAGTACGGTTGGGCCGTTGGACATGTTCGGCGGGAGTGACCTCGGTCGAACGCTGATGACGACGGGAGCGGTGGTGCAGGGCATGTTCATGTTGGGTATGGCCATCTCGGCGACGGCGAGGAGGGCGTGCAGTGCCCTGTTCAACTTTGCGTATAATGCGTTTGTGGGCATGGCGAGTTGCCCAGTCTGGTGGCGACGGAGCTGGTGGAGCACGAGGCTGCGGTCGTACACGGTCGGGGCGGCCATCACCTCAGCCTTGGCTATTTCCTGGAGAACATGAACTGCTGAAAGGTCGGGCGTTGGAGGAGATTGACGAATTATTCGAGCGAAAGGTTCCGGCGTGGAAGTTCAAGTCGGCCGAGACATGGATTGTCACGTGCAGCGACGCCCTCAAGGAAGTGCGGCAGAGGGGGGAAATCGGCGAGGAGGACCGAGGTAAGGCGGCGACGGTCGAGAAGATTGTCGAGGGGCGCGAGAAGGTATGATTTCGGGGGTCATTGTGTTTGGTTCGGAAGGCTGTCGAGGGAGGAAGTCCCGTCTGGACTCTGGAGAAAGATTGGATGTCAAGTGGAAGTTGTCATTGGAGCCCATTTACAGGGGACAACGCACTGTACACAGCAACCACCTGCTAGCGGGGAAGCGGCCAGAATGTTAGGTACCTTATCGATAAGGCCACAAAGCTGGAGGGCGCCTGTCGACCTGGACCACTGCAGGGCATGCAAGTACCCCGCGATTGTCAATTGTTTGTAATCCTCAACACTATTAACATCACCAAATCACAATCAAAACAAACCAGTTTCAAATCGACAAATCTGCCAATTTTGATGTCTACCTAAAACGCCTATTCAACAACAAAACACACACTCTCAAAATGATAACCCAAGTCTATATGCAAAACCCGATGCAAATGCAACAATAATGCCAATTTGGCCATGGCAAACAAGCCTTCAGACAACATGAAATCGCAGCCTCGCTGAACAATGCAACCCGTTAAAGCAACAACTTCTTTTCTTCCACCGTCCTATCCATCCTGTACCTCCTCCCTCTCCGTCTCTCCGACTCCTCTCCTCCGTCTCCGACTTAGTAGTTCCACTGTCTGCACCAGTTCTTCATCAGCTCGGGCGTAACAGCCTTCATCTCCCTCATGGTCTTGCTGTAGCTCTTGGTCCTGCTCATGTCCAGCTCCACGAACTCGGTGCCCTTCTCGGCGGCCTCCAACCACGCCTTGTAGGTATCAAGCAGCTTGATGCCCGGGTTCTTGGTGACGTCCTCGGCCTTCTCCTGGGACTTCTCCAGCGCATCGATCCACTCGGCCAGCGGCACAATCTTCTTGATTCTATCGCCATAGTACTCCTGCACCGCCGCCGCAAGCTCACCCCAGGTGGTGCGCTCGGGGTTGACGCCGTGGAAGTAGCCGCCCAGCTTCTCGGTGGGCACGTGGGAAGTCACGCCGCCGACCTCGAGAAGAAGGTTGGCGATGCCCTCGATGGGCGTCCAGTCGACCGTGGTCATCTGGCCCAGCGAGTCGGGGAGCACACCGAGGTAGACGGACGAGGCGACGATGGACGGCAGCCATTCCTGCTTGTTCCAGTAGCCCTGTTCGGACGAAGGGCCCGAGACCTGGCCGACGCGGACGATTTCCGTGGGCACGCCCGACACCTCGGTGGCCTTGTCGAGGATGAGGGACGAGACGAGCTTGGACTGGCCGTAGCCGCCGGCGGCGATGGCGAAGTCGTGGAGAGACTCCTCGGGAACGTGGCGCTCCGTGTGGGGCCAGTGGTCGACGGTGGCGATGGTGCTCACGAACACGATGGGCACGTTCTTGTCGGCCTTGTAGGAAAAGTCGACCAGGTTGCGGCAGCCGCGGATGTGAGGCTCAAAGCTCTCGACGCTGATGTTGAAGTTGACGGGCCACTGGTTGTGGATGATGCGGTCGACCTGGGTCAGCAGGCGGGAGTAGACCTGCGGCTCGAGACCGAGGTCGGCCCGCGACATGTCGGCGCGGTAGAACTCGCACTTGGAAAAGTCGGTCGACAAGCCGCGGCCCGACGACGAGGCCGTCTGGCGGGCCATGCCGTCCTCGGACCGGTTGAGGCAGATGATCTTGGACACGCGCGGCGAGTGAGAGCAGATGTCGATCATGTAGGACCCGATGGCGCCCGTGGTGCCCGTGATGAGCACCACCTGGCCCTCGTCGGCCGGCGCCGGCTTGTTCTGCTTGGGAGTGGGCAGGTCCTGCGTGTACTTCTCCACGAGAGCCTCCATGGCGTGCAACTCGTCGTCCGAGCTGCCGTGCGTGGCGTCCTTGTTGTCCTTGCGCACGACCGAGAGGAGGTAGTTGGCCAGACGCTTGGGCGTGGGGTTGCCGTAGATGACACGCGTGGCAAGCGCCGACGCGTCCACGTTGACGCCGGCAGCGGCCAGACCCTGGCGGATCAGACGCGAGGCGGCAATGGTCTGCATCGAGTCGATGCCGGCCGTGAAGAAATCCGTGTCGGCCTCGAGCTTGGGCGCGTTGAGCGACGTCTCAAAGAGCTTCTCAATCGACAAAATCAAGGCGTCGGCAGAGGAAAGGTCCAGCCTGGGCACCTCGCCCGTGGCAGCCACATCCTCGGCGTCCTCGTAGATCTTGTCGATCTCGGCCTTGTACAAGCTGAGGGTACCGGGGCGCATGACGGTGCCCTTGGGCGCGCGCAGGAACGGCTTGCCGGGGGTGGAGAGAGCCATGTACTGGCGGCCGATCTGGCCGTGGGCGACCGTCTCCTTGTTGGCGCGCACCACGGTCGGCCAGATGGCATCCAGCAAAGCCTTGCGGTCCTCTTCAGTCTCGGGCTGCTCGGTCGGCTCGATGATCAGAGCAGGCTGGAACCGGTTGGTGCCGACGACCAGGGCGCCCTTGACCTTGGGGTGGCCCTGCACCGCCTCCTCGATGGTGACGGGGTTGAGCTTCTCGCCGTTGGAGAAGACAATGATGTTGTCGGCGCGGCCCTGGTAGATCCAGTGGTCCTTGGCCGTCGGATGGGGCTTGTACAGATCCTTGGTGCTGAACTCCTGGGCGTCGGGGAAGGTGTAGAAAATACCCTGGACGCCGGGGTTCTTGTCCTTGCGGACGATCACCAGCTCGTAAGACGAGTCGCCGTCATGGGCGCGCCAGTCGACACCGAAGAGCTCCGTGTCGAAGTGGAAGTAGCGCCAGAGCTTCCTGTCATATTGCCAGTAGTACGGGAAGGGGGTGAACTCGGTCGCCGAGATGAGGTTGCAGAGCGTCACGCCGTTGTCAACCAGGCGGTCACCAGCTTCGGGAGCGAGGTTGCCGCCGCCGAACGCCACAAAGCTGAGCTTGCTGAGGGCCTGGATGGCCTCGTCGTCCTGGGAGAGCTCCTCGAGGATGGCAGGAGGCAGCGTCATAGCCTCGACGTCGGCGTACTTGATGTATTCAAGCACGAGGTCCGAAGAGAGAGGACGGTCGCCGAGGCCCATAGCACCGGGGAGGTCGAGGTAGTGGGTCATGAACATGGAGAGGTACATGGCAGCCGCGTGGTAAAGGGGCACTGTTTTTTTGTTCCGTCGGTTAGCCTCAATCAACTCGGACCCTGCAGATCTTTTTCGGGAAACTCACTGGGATGCATCATCCTCTTCGCCCTCTTAGCCATCTCCACACACCACATGACCTTGCCGTCCTCGGTGGGAGGAAGATTGCGATACTTGTCCGCAACAGCCATCATTCCCTGTCTGGCCACGACGGGCTTGGGCAATCCGGTACTTCCAGAAGTGTGCAGCACCATCAGGGGATCAAACTCGGCCTCCTCAAACGTCTTGTTGTAGGGAAAGTCCTCCTGGTCGGCGGGGAACCACTCATCAACGGGAAGCGCCAGGATCGCTGTCATCTCGCGCTCATGCAGCCATGGCTGGACGGTGGCCTTGTAGCTCTTATCGAACGCCAAGACGTGGCAGTTGGTCTGCTCAAACAGGAACAGCTGGCCCTCGGCCGAGTTGCGGGCGGAGATGAAGAGAGCCTGGAAGCCGGCCTTGACGGCGCCTAGGGCGAAGACGATGTAGCGGATGTCGCTAGGGCCGATGTAAGCCACCGTGGGGAACGAGCCGGGTGCCGGAGTGCCGCAGACCCGCGTGAGCTTGTGCGCAATGCGGTTGATGCCGTTGTGGGCGTCGAGGTAGGTGAGAATCTTCCAGCCGTCCTTGGGGTCGGACGTACGAGGAACCGACATCCATTCCCGGTTGGGCTCGTTCTGGGCACGCTCCTTGATGATATTGAGGATGAGGCGGCGGCCGTAAGGGGGGTTTTGTTGTTCGCTCATGGTGATGTGTGTATTAGGGTGTTTGTTATAAAAAAGAAAAGGGTGAGGAAGTCGGAAGTCGAGTGTTGTCGATATTATGAAGTGATGTTGTCTCAATATCCGGTCAATCAGCTCGGACGGTGGATGTCTTTAAACTTGTCTAGGTTGATTGGATGGTTGTTCTCCGTGAGGTGGCGTTCCTCCGTCTGGATGATTGATGGATGATGATGAGATGATGATTTCACAAAAGTTCCGTCTCAAGTCCGTGGGGGAGGACGTAATATATATATCAGGGCATGTGTTTCTATTTCTTCCCTCGTTCCCTTCTGTTTCCATTACTCTCCATTACTCCTCCCTCGAGCTTCGTTGTCTCTTTCTTCCGGGTCGCCCGGGGACCCTCGCGACGCGAGATCAGCAAGACAGACAAGAACAAGCACCCACAGCCCTGTTGTCCACACCTACACTAGCAAAGCACAGAGCATCTGGAGATTGCGGGCCCCATGAAGACTGGAGCGCACGGAAGTTCTCGGTGAACCTCTCCGTGCTTTTGGACTGGATGGAGCCATGAAGGTACCACTACACGTCATAACCTAAGCCACACCTGCTCCTCGAGCTTGACAAGTGTTGAACGGTGGAGACCCTTGCCCGAAACAAGCTTTCTGATCGGGAGCGGACCGCTGGTCTTGGCCATGTCACCTTGTCAATTGTTGACACTTTGCTGGCGGCCGGGACTTGCGGAACATTTTCAGGGGGCGATTTGTTTACGACTTGCACTTGGTCATGATTCCACCGACATGATTGGAGCAGAATGTCCACCGTTATCGTTGTGATCGTCGCCCCACGTCACTCATCCAACAACACGTCCTGGCTTGCCGATAAGTCCGGTGGACGAATCTCACGAAGAGCTGGTAGCACATCGATCGGAAGGGTTCACCGGCAGTGGCTTGCGTGGCTTGAATGTCGATGCACAACAGTGTCACCGCTACGTATGAAATTCGTTGTGGATGCCGATCTCGACAACCGGCGGCCTTGTGTTACGGAATCAAAAGACAATCCTATGTCTCACTATTCGCCATTAAATCTACCGCATCTAACCACATCATCCATAACAGATCTCCTCTTTTAGGGAAAGTCACAACTTATGCGGGCGATTTTAGCTGCATATGCAGCATCTCTCCAATAGTATTCATCTATAATCCAAGCATGGCCCACAGAGCATATTGGTCAAGATGGTTTGAGTAGTGTGTTGCTATGGAGGAACTCACCGCCACCACAGTTGTTCCCCTAAGAAGCCTTGACCGCCTTCACTGGTCTGTCTGTCTGATGAACGCATCCAAGTCGAGAACGTCGTCAGGTTGCATTCGGACCTCCTAGTATCGAGACGATATCAAGATGGCGTGTTTCATTGCATAGAGGTATCATACTCTCACATACGACACTGACAATCGCAGTGGACACTACAACGCCTCGACCCCTTTCACCATTGAGCAGGAAGGGGTGCGCTTACAAAGAACCGGCCTTTCGTCAGTATGAGCAAGTATTGCACCAAATATTGCTGCACAGACCATGAAACTGGACCCCAGCCCGCGAGCGCGAACCGCGAGTGTCGGTGGACTTCAATTCTCAACCTTGATGGTTTCGTGTTTCGAACATAAAGTGAGCCAAAAAAAACAAACCAACCAAAGCCCCCAATCCTCCCACGACCACTCCACATTCTGGACACCGACATCGCAATGGAAACAACAGGAGGTGAACATGAACGGAAACGGCAACAGATGGCGGAGCCCTTCATGTTCCAGTCAGCTCAGGGGTCATGGAAGCTTCCATTTCACGGAGCGTACGGAAGCTCAAAGAGGAGAGCTGTCAATGTGTCCATTCATCTCTTCCTCCACCGCTCGTGGAGACGTGGACGTTGGACCAGCCCAGAAAGGTCCCAGGGTGGTCTAGTTTAATAGGGCTGTTGTGGATCCCGATAAGCTTCTCAGACCGTCCCGGCACCGATCCATGCTGTTTGGTAGGACTGACGTCGTGCTGCAGGTTGTCGAGTCCATAGATACGGGCTTTCTTTTGCGGTTTTGCCGACCGACTCGTTCGATATTGCCATTTTAGATTATGCTGCCATGGGAGTTTCTCGATAAGCATGTTCATCCCCCGATGGGTCTGTCCTTGATTTCCATCTTTGCGGGCTTCCACATCTCGTGTTCACAGAACTTATCAAGGGACCCCTCGTCCAGTCCTCCTCCGCTGATCCCGGAAGACGGATGCTGAAAGACGGATATCGGAACAAAGATGAACAGCACAGCCAACAGTTGCTTCAGCCCAAAAATAACAGCAACAACGACGACGACGACGACAACAACAACGACAACACAACACAACAACAACGACAACGACAACAACGACAACAACAACAACGACAACAACAACAACGACAACCCCAAAATAAAAGAAGACAAAAAAAAACCAGGAAATAATCGGAAATATCTGCATCTATGAATAGCTGGCAGGAAAAAAGACTCCACAACCCATTGATTGCATCGTGAACGCGAACAGGGCCTTGCTTGTCCTTCAAGGTGTTTATTGTGGATAGCACACCCATCACCCATATGATATGAACAGGGGCAAGCCGCTTTCGCCCGGCAAAGGTAGTCCGGGTATGTATGTCGGTCGTTTCTCGTTCGACGATAGGACGGATGGGTACATGGATACCTAGATAGGGTGAAGGGGCCACTGGCCAGGACTTGCATTGCAGCCAGCAGTTGAGCCGCAACGCGCGAACGAGCGACATTGCCGAGCTGAGCTGGCCAATGTTCTCGAAGGTTGCCCTTGTCGGTTAGTACCGTACCTGTACGTACCTCGCGCAGTAAGGCCGTTCGTTCGGCGAAGTGCAGCCACACAGCGGCCGGCGGGAACAATCCGAATTCCGATCGAGCGTTCATCTCTACCTTACCCTAGATCTTTCCGTGCCGCTTCTTCACCAACCTAGACCAGAAAAGGACATTGTGCCCGACCGTTGCCGCCCTGCACGGCTACTGTACTGTATGTACCTGTGATCCCCATGATCACGGGACTGGGTAGTAAGGCTGGTGAATCTCGATATGTAAGGTACCTACATACCTTACTCTTGTGTCTCGGACGATCTGGTTCTGTGCCTTGCCTTGTGTTGATCCCCGAAGGCGTCCTGTTCAGATGTTTCAGAAATTTCGGCACTGGACCCTGGCTGAACTTCCAAGGATGACCCGGATGCCGAGTAAATATCACGGAACTCGTCGGGCCCCGTTCGCCGACTTACTAGGCAGTGCTGACGAATACCTAGGTACATCTCTTCTTCCACACCGACCTTGATGCCCGGCTATGGTCCACTTGGTTTATGCCTCAGATAGGTAAGTGTCGGAAGTCTACCTCTGCCTACGGTAGAGTAACACGTGAAACCCCACGGGAAACGATCATTGGTTGTCTACCATCCAAGTAAGGAGACAGGTGAATAAACTCTTGCGTTCATTTTTATCTTCCAGCCTCTTGACGTGATGCTCTTAACGTTGTGTTGTGCTCTTCAAATGCCATGCCATGCCACTTCTTTGTGCTGCTTTGGATAAGGTACCAGGTAGTTGCCGTTGCCGTTTCCCCTCATGTTCCTGCTCCTGTTCCTGGTACGTTCTCTAATCCAATCCGTCCTCCTCCTCCCTCCGGGCACTGCGCCTTAGGCAGGTCCGATTCATCTTGAGCGTCCAGGTCGGCAAACTCGAGTACAAAAGATGGCCGCGTTTCTCACATCCAACCCCCCTGAATATTGTAGGATAGGTTAGGGACTGGAGCAGCGGGATTATCGACCTTCTTATTCGTGAATGCCTGCGCTCCATCAGATTGTTGATCTTGAGCAATTTGAGCTTAGGCAGGCAGGCAGGGAACTCGAAAGCCAATGTGGGCCTTGGCACTTCCATGTCTTCCACAGGAGCCAGGCGGGAGCGGGAAAAGCGGTATTATCGAGTCCAACGTTCTCCTACGACGTCGCCCGTGAATGGCTGCGCTTTAGGCACGCCCGCCCCGTTCTTGACTAAGCTTGAGCATCCATGTCGGGGGGATCTTGATCTCCCACGTGTTGATTTTCAGCAACTTCGATATCGGACACAGGGGTCTGTCTCCAAGTCCATTGTGTCCGAAGGGTTTCTTGCTGCTTCGTCGTCCATGTCAGGCGGCTCCAAAGACATTATGTCTGTCCAAAGCCTTTCTTGCCGCCACTTCTTCCTCCATTTCTTCCACCTGTTCTACAGGGTGGGGGGAATAAGCAGAAGCAGAAGCAGCAGCGGCATTATCGACCTTCTCATGCACGCCCGATTCCGGTCGTCGACCTTCATTTTGAGCAATGACATCCCACGATACGGTGGACCCGGGTCTGGGTTCGGTTATGCGCGGTTGCTGACGTCGTTGAGTTCCCGTCATAGGGACATCCGAGGATGGTGTTATTGCTCGCTCCGGTTGGGGCATGTCCAGTTGCTGACCCTGACCCTGAGCACCTCTATCCATCACAGGGAGGAGATCCGCCACAGGGATATCCGGGAATTTTGTTGTTTTCTCGGGCAATTCCTCTTCGCCTTTTGCCATAACCCACTCCCTGGCCCACATGGCATCCCCCAACCACTCTCTCCTTACCCACTCCATCCATAACGGTCTCTCAACCCCTGTGTGCGTCTGGCCCTTCCCGTTCCCACCAGAGGTACTGTTGATAGTAGTACTGGTAGGAGCCACCCCTGCCATGTCCTCCAACTCGGCTACCACCTCCTTGATCACTGCGTCGGCCCAATCCTTGGTGAACCAGCACGTACGCTCCGACTCCTTCATGAGGCAGCAATAATAGCCTAGCAAAGCCAACGCGACTGGGTTTCGGTGCCCTGGCGGTGGTGCGATGGGAGAGTTGAAGGCCGGGATGGATGATGGCAGGGGTACATGTCGGGGTGGTCGAGGAGGCGCACCCGGGTCTTCCAACAACTCCATGAACTCACCAGACGCGTTGATGGGCCAAACCGCAACGATTTCCTGCTCGGGAGTTCTGGACTTCTTCAATGCTCTCTTAATAGCATCCTCCATGGCTTTGATCTCGCCCAGGACAATTTGATTGGCCTTGCTGCTCGACAGTGTGGAGTGATTCTCAGGGCCGCCGTATTGGTTGTTTACCTCTAGGGGGAGAGGAAAGAGTCCAGGACTCCGGTATGGAATAGTGGCAACGCGGTGGTAAAATCCGTCGAGCTGCGCTAGCAGTCTCTCCATGCGAGGGAAAGTATCACCGCTGGAGTCAGGGCTGAACAGCCCGCCCATAGGGCCCTTGTGGAGGAGATCCTGCTGGGTATTAACGATGGTACCAATCCCCTTGACGGTACGAAAGATGTTCAGCAATTCGTCGATCATGGGCGCTTTTGTTTTCCCTTGTTCCCTGTCATTATTAGCCGGGTTGAAACACGGCCCGTTCCCGCACATGGCGCCAATGAACAACAGCGTACTGGCAGGAAACACGACATGGCAGTTCTCTGGTGTGACGCCGTCCTTGCGCAAGACTTCCCCCATTCCTTGTAACGCCAAGCTGAAATGATTGCGGCCATCGGTAACCCTGTTCTTTTTTTTTTCTGCATCCTGTTCCGTATACGCCAGGTGGTAAGCAGCAGTGGCCAGGAGGTTGTGCATCAGAAATGGGTGTGAGTAAGCTAGCTTGGGCACCTCGATCTTCCAGATGCGTCCGTGTGCTCCTCGTGTTAAGGTTGTGTAAGTGGTGGTGGTATAGTGGGAAAAGAGTTCAAAGTCCTGGGACACAAAGCCCTGCGAGGCGAGATCCGAGTCGGAGGAGGATCCGGGATTTGCGAGAGCTGGGGGAATGAATGAGTCAAGGTAGGAGAAGGGATCGGTGGCGGGAGTATTGAATGCTTCAGTTGACATGGGACTCTGCCGCAAAGGGGAGGGATGGCGGGAGCGACATGATTGAGGGGTTGGGGAATGAGCAGCACCGACAAATAAGGGGTGGGAACTGGCTTGTGAGAAGTTGATGGGAATGGGCAATTGCCATGCAGGGCTTGGGGTTGAGTATGAGGGGGCTGTTGAGGGGCCAGAGACCTCGACATATGGCGGGTGGGTGAGCGCTTGGATAGCCATGGGGGTGTGACGTGGTGTAGGGACGGTGTTGAAGTTTATCTCGTCATGGGATACTGGAGCGGTGCGGGATGTCGGGAGCATAGTTCGACCGGAGCCGGACACAAGGCCAGCCCCGGAGCCGGTGGTGAACGGGGCAGCAGGCCTAGAGGTGCCGCCTGTGTCGGTTACTGGAATAGTGCCGGGTCCCGCTGCTCCGGCCGTCACCAAGCTACAAAGGACGCCATGACGTTGGCACGCCGAACAAGGTTTGTTCTCATCACACTAGATTCATGGTGGAATCAAATGTCAGTAACTTGACGACAACATGGGTAATTATATTATACACACTTTGACTCGACGAGCTTTACATCTTAAGCACCCGTTGCGAGACTTTTTGTAACCCAGACGCGGTCCATGATTCCCACGCCCAAGAGGTTGTGCTGACATTCTCTTGGGACCAGAACCTCTACCTAAAGCGGTATGGTAGGTAGGTCAAACACGGTGTAATTCGTATTCGTAACGGCCAGTGTATGACGACGGTTTTGGTATCAATGGTGTATCGTGCCCGAGCTCTGGCTGGTCCAAGTACCGGCCTCACCGGTAATCTCCACCGGTAATTACGGTCGTGTAACGGCAAAATACCTGTATGCGGTATGTAAGGTACCTAGAGGTAGTCAGCAACATGTCGTCCAGCAGATGGCTACCTTATCGTTCTGCCCGTGCGTACATACCTCTCGGAACGATTCCTCTCGTCGTTGGTAACCAACGTATTATTGTTACACCGTTCTGTCGTAGTAACCTATTGCGGTCTAAGGAGTGGTGTCCGGCCGGGAGGTGAGCACGGGTCGAGAAACCTGCAAGAATGAAAGCGAAAGCGAGATGGAGAATTAGGGGATCCTGCCTGGAAGGAGAGAAAGGGGTGTGCGACTGCGACCAAGTGAATTGGGCGCGAGGTGGGAATCCGTGCACGATGGGTGTCGTGGTGGCTGACTGGAACCACTAAACGAGGATCCGAATGCGAGGGGTTGGGGCTAGTATCTCGCACTGTGTTTTGTACATACCTTATCCATGTCATAATATATTGCTGATATCATGGAGCCTAGAATCCTCCTTCCACTACATTTGTACATAATTATGGTAGAATCCTCCTTCCACTGCACCAGTTGGCGACGGGCACCCGACTCTTTCCTTTTGTCGTCATACAGTGCAGTGACCCTGCGGCGTTGAGGTTTTAACATGATATCTTCAAGTAAGGAAAGGGAGACCAAACAATTTCTAAGAAGGAAGGAAAACAGTAGCCATTTGTATAGAGGATGGGCAATCCACTTCTACACGGAGCGTTGACGATTCCGATGCCGCATGTGTAAATGGAAGGTAAGTCCTAACAACAACCAACCTAGTTTTACTGGCTCACTGCAATCGTAACCAACGGCCATGCATTTACCCATCATGCATCCTTCATGTAGTCCTTCCTTCCCCTTCCACGTCCTCAAGGCATGGGAGGCAAATATTGCACCCCTTCCAATCCGTTCCATTCTTTCCTCCTTTCTATACCTACACGGCATACGCTCCTTCCTCGGATTCGTACATGTAGACGCCCGTCAAGGTACTTGGCACAGTTTCCGCCGAGTTCGCCCGTCGTCCATGCCTCGGGGTTCTGGACCCGGACCCGGACGCGGAGACCGGGCAGCTGCTAGTACCCGAATGAATCTACATAAGTGCATTTACAAAATGTACCTACCGTACCTACCCATCTCTTGCGCACATTGTAGTGCCTTTAAACTTTTTTTCTGAGCATTGTCGATCCGGATGGGGCGTCGAGGGCGTTTCTAGGTAGGCATGTGAAAGGGTTTAGCGCGGTGAATTGCCCAAGTGGCGATAACTCTAATATTCCTACACAAGATGGCCGGTTTACCCAGAGGCCGTACATGTAGCTTAGCGGCACGGCACGGCACAACATAGCATGCGAGGCTGCCAAGTAGCTCGGATAGGATATATATACCTAGGTAGCAGTGAGGTCTTGGTGGCGACCGGCTGATGTGATGGAGGCTACCTGTCCGCCTGCTCGCTGAATGGTCTTACTGGTTCACCAGTCCACCTTGGACGACTGGAGCCTGGCTGGGAAGCACAAAGGAAAGAAAGAAAGAGTCATAACAGGTCAAAGTGAATCATGCTGATGTGAGCAATAAAGCAATCCGTCGGTGTAATCCCTCCGGCCTTCGGTGGCCACAACATAAACACAAGAAGCAAATGGAAGCCAAGCCAGTGAAGAGCGAAACAATTTTGCATCAACACCAGACCGAATGCGAGCGTTCTACAATCGTTACAAACTTGCATTTGGCGACAGTGGCACGGTGGCACGGATGTAGGATAAATGGCAGGATCAAGATCACGGTGACAGTTGCAATCTAGCGCCGTAGCACAAACATGAACACCGAGCGGTTCGAAGCGAGCTGTTATGGCTAGGACCATCAACAGAACCAACCAGAGGCAACCAAGGTGCCAAGATCATCAGAACCAGAGTTGAGAGAAAGGCGGTTCATGCTACCCTATAGGTAGAGTTGGGTAATATGCAGCATTGGCCTTCAAGGGCTTGAAGGATACACCATGATCCAGTGTTCCCAGGCGGCGAGGCGAGGCGAGGCCGAGACTCGTCCAGGTTGCCTGGTCATGTTTCACAATCTTGCACTTCCACCATTCGTACATGCAATGACTCGAGACTCCAAAATGTAGGTATCCATCCGTTAATCCAGCGTGTCATCAAATTGCCAATCGCGGATCCCCACCATCTAGAAGTAGTCAGGCTGAAGGAGTACTTCATGTTGGTTCGTTCGGCTGGAGTTGCTTCCGATGCCTTGATATATTGCCCTATGTATTGCACGGGTCATATATCCGATCCATGGGTACCTATGTGTGGTAAGGTATATATAGGGCGGGACATGGTCTCCGACAGTAACTCTCTTCACCTTGGCTCCATGTCCCCCTTCGTTCTCGCCACTGCTCACATATCTCGAGCAACATCACCGATACCTTGACTACGAGGTACTTCAAGAGCCATTAACATAATGGCCCTCCTAACCCAACTGGCGCACTCCGCCTCAGCACTCGTCCCACTGTTGCTGCCCTCCATCGCAGCCATCATCGCCTTGGCCCTCTTGCAGCGCTTCCACTTCTTTGCGCCGAATCCACTGTCCAACATCCCGACTGTCGGAGACGAAGAATACCCTGGATACGACAAGAAGAGACAGGCGTATCTGACTGGAAAGGCAAAGGATCTTTATCTTGAGGGGTATAACAAGGTTTGTCTAGGTTTCTTTCCCGCATGTCCATTAACGAAGGATCGGACGGCAGATAAAGGAAGCCTGGAGAGGGAACCTAAGAAAAGAGGTGCTGACATTAACGCAAACACAGTTCAAACATGGCCTCTTCCGCATCGTCACTGCCAACGCGGGCAACGTTATTGTCGTTTCCCCGAGCTTCTTGGGCGAGCTGAAGAAGTTGCCGGATGATGTGGTGAGCTTTGATGCTGCTCTTGATGATGTGAGTTTTTTGTTCCCCCTTTTTCTCTGCTCAACAACTACTAACAAGGCCCCCCAGATTATGCACACAAAATACACCCTCATCCCCACCCACGAAGCCGTAATCCCTCACACGGTCAAATCGTCACTCACCCCCTCGCTCCCTCGTCTCAATCCGCAAATCTCCGAAGAGGTGCAAATTGCCTTTTCGCAAGAAATTGCCCCCCTCATTTCTCAGGTCTCCGAGTCTGAGTGGGCCCCCATTAATATTAATTCTAAGCTCCTCCGGATCGTCGCCAAAGTTTCGGGACGCGTCTTCATCGGCCCCGAGCTCTGCCACGACGAGCGCTACCTCGAGGCCGCGGTGGGATACACGGTCAGCGTGATGGAGGCGCAGCGGGCCGTGGAGAAGATGAAGCCCTGGCTGCGGCCCTTTGCGGCATGGCGGTTACCTGAAGTGAAAAAGTTGGCCGAGATGGAGAAGGACGCCACGGCTTTTCTGAGGCCTGTTGTTGAGGCCCGTAGGGAGAAGCAACGGAAGGGACATGGAGAGGAAAGGGATAATGACATGTTGCAGTGGTTGATGGATTCTGCCGATCAGGGACAAGGAAAGGCGCACGGCAAGTGGGGAGAGGACACGACCACGACGCGGAAGCTGGCTAGATTGCAGCTTGCTATTAGCTTCGCTGCCATCCATACGACCACGTTGGTGACCACGCACGCGGTTTACAGTCTTGCTGCGGACAAGGGATTGCAGGACACGCTGCGGGAGGAGGTCCGGTCAGTCCTCAAGGAGCATGACGGCGTGTTCACCACCTCGGCCCTGCAAGCCATGAAAAAGACGGATTCCTTCCTCAAAGAGACGATGCGGTTCCATCCCCTCGGCCAAACGTCCTTCAGCCGCAAGGTGCTCAAGACCTTTGTCCTCTCCAACGGCCAAGTCATGCCCAAGGGATCGACCATCGAAGTGCCCAGCTACGCCGTCTCGCGGGACCCCGAGGTGTACGCGAACCCGGACGTGTTTGAGCCCTTGAGGTTCTACAACCTCCGGAACGAAGCCAGGGGTAAAGGGGAGGTGGAACAGGCGGCGACGAACCAGTTTGTTAGCGTCAATAAGGAGTTTTTGACGTTTGGGTATGGTAGACATGCTTGCCCGGGGAGGTTCTTTGCGGCGAACGAGATCAAGATGATTTTGGCGAATCTGGTGATGACGTATGAGATGGGGTTGGTGGAGGGCGAGACGGAGAGGTATAGGGATTGGGATATTGCGGCGGGGACGATTCCGGATCCGACGAGGGATGTCATGTTTAGGAAGTTGTAGGGTGCTTCAATTCCTCCTTCATTCACCAAAGTGCGCAGCAACATGATGAGCAACCGCGGTAGCATCACCCCGGAAATCCGCACACACCGGGCATAATACCGATTCCTCTTCAGGTTCTTCAGTACGAGATGGTAGAGGATCGGATACGGTAGACGTCCCCCCTTGTCCGTGACCGAATCCTCCAGCTCGTCTTCCCTTGTTCGGCTTGGCCGGCTTGATATACGCATCCAGGCCGAACTGCGTCGGCGGTGGAGGTTGGGCATGGCCGGCTCTGTCTGGACGTGAAGAACTTGAACCCCCAGGTTGGCGTGACGGAGAGTCCATGTCGGCGCCTCCACCATCACCAGGGTTGCTGTTCATGGACTGCACTCGTCCGACTCGGCCATCGATGAGACGGACTTTGATGCCGCGGGGGTGGTTTCCTTTGGTGAGCACATCCTGGATGTAGCCGGATACGGTGCGGCCGGTGGGTTGGTCGGCTTTGAGGACGATGTTGACGCCGGCGCCGGGGATGACTTGTCGGGTTGTTGGTACTCGAGGCATGACTTTATTATTACCTAGAGGTAGGTTGGTGTTTCTGTGGACAGTGACCTAGACTTTAGTGATGGCTTCAGTGATGCCTGATGATGCCCGGCGGGGCGGGTGGGGGCAGTGCACTGAATGACGGCCAAGCTTGGCAAATAATGCACGTGCACGATCACGTTTTCCCAGGCTCACCTCATCCACCTTGGCGACCCGACCTCATCGGCCTCACTGTTGTTGTATTCCATGATTGAGATTCAAGTTGATTCGTGATACCTACCTCTACCATCTCCATGTCTGCTGCAAACTATCATCGTCATCAAGATCCCGAATCCGAATTCGCTGCCAGTGAAACCACCACTCTGCTCCCCACCACCGATTCTCCCGAGCAACATAACCCTGAAAACACCCCCAAAATGAGCGCCAGCACCCTTTTCTGGAGAGTCGGAGCCCTCTACGGCGCCGCCGCCGTCGGACTTGGCGCCTTTGGTGCTCACGGGCTCAAGAAGCGCATTTCTGATCCCAACAAGATTGCCAGTTGGTCGACGGCTGCTCATTATCAGGTATTCCACCTCGACAGCTCCCTTTTCTGTGTGATACTTGTTCACTTTTACTGATCTGCGTATGTATAGCTGGTCCACTCGGCCGTCCTCCTCGTCGCGAGTCATCACCCCGTCGCTTCCGCCCTCTTCACCGCAGGCATGACCATGTTCAGCGGCAGCATCTATGCCTTGACCCTCGATACCGAGCGCTTCAGGTTCTTGGGCCCTGTGACGCCCGTCGGAGGTCTGTTTCTGATTGCCGGATGGTTGGCCCTGGCTTTTGCGTCCAAGGGAACTGCCGTCGCTAGGTTTCCTCGTTTCTAAGCAGTTGAGGATGAGTGATGGTAGGAAGGAAGCTCGACAAGCATGAGGATTCACGAGGGCCTGTGTAAAATGTATGTATTTTTATGAGAACAATACCCAACTTCGGATGCATCGGCGACAGTTTAGTAGTAGGTATCCAGCACGCCGGTGGAGGAGGTGATTGCCGGCTCCGGTCTACCGGAAGGCGTGCCTTCGCGAAACACGCCTCGTCACCATTTTTATTTACATGTACCTGGCCATTCGGTTTGCCCCACGGCCTCATCATTGCCCGGGAAAGAACCTCGTCGAGGACGGAGACGGAACATGGCTGTTTTGACTTCGCGTCGCTTGTCCGGGTTAGGGTTCACACTTCTCGACTAAGTGATCATGTCATCTTGCGGGGCCGGCCGTTGAGTGTGCTCAATGGGCAATGTTTTGACCCCCCTCCTTTTGGATGTCAACAAAATCTCGTTTGTCGGCCATCACTACGGTGATCGCACGAGGCCTTTTCTTTTCTTTTTCGATTTCGTGAATCTCCTCGTTTGCCCATCATGTCGTCGTCCAATACACTAAGGTAGTTTTTTTCATCGTGAATAATTGTCTCACCTTTGGAACAACGGATTTTCGTTAGCTCGTCATCGCATCGATACCAGACCCCCTCCCCTCCCCTCCCCTCAATTCCCCAACTTCCCCTCACTTTCCTCCAAAAGTAAACATCAACAACCACAACACCATCTTCAGCACGCATAACCGCCGGCCTTACCTTATCCAACCACCAAAAAAAAAAAGAATCCCCGCCATGTCTTCAGACCCAAACCCAATCCAAAAAATCACCCTCGTCGGCGCCTCCGGCAACCTAGGCCGCGTCCTCCTCTCCCACCTCCTCAACGCAACCAACGCCAACCCCAACCTCAGCATCACAATCCTCCAACGCACCTCCTCCAAATCCATCTACCCCCCGCATCCCCACCTCACCGTCCGCACCGTCCCCTCCTCCTGGTCCCTCCCCGACCTCACCTCCGCTCTCCGGGGCCAACACGCCGTAATCGCCGCTTTTCCCCTCCGCGACCTACAATCCCACCTCGTGCTCGCCGAAGCCGCCTACTTGTCCTCGACCGTCACGCGCTTCATCCCCGCCGACTACGGCAGCGTCGACGCGCGCAGCCCCCTTGCTCGGGACCTGGTCCCGCTTTTCGGCAAAAAGGTGGCAGTGAGGGAACTGCTAGAGAAACTAAGCGACAAAAGCGACAACAAAAAGTTCACCTGGACCAGTCTCGTCAACGGGCACTTCTTCGACTGGGGGCTGACCAACGGGTTTCTGCACTTTTATCCGTTTGACAAGAAGGGACCGAGGGCGCATATACTGGGTGATGGAAATGAAAAGAGTTCGCAGGCGACGCTGGGGCAGGTCGCGCGGGCGGTGGTGAATGTCCTTACGGGTGATGGGGAACATCTTGAGAAGACGAGGAACAGGGTTTTGATGTTGCAGTCTTTCCTTGTGTCGCAGAACGACGTGGTGGATGTGCTGGAGAAGGTGACTGGGAGGAAATGGGTGAGGGAGTATGTCGATACCGAAGAGTATATCAGGGAGAGGAAGAAGGTGGCTGATGGAGGCGGGGAGGGGGCCGCCGAGGCCATTGAGGATTTGGTGTTTGCCTTGGGCGTGGTGGAGGGGGATTGGACCAACAAGGAAGAGTATTCAATGGAGTTGCTTGGGTTGGAGGAGGAGGATTTGGAGACGGTGGTTAGGAAGGCGTTGGAGGAGAGTGAGGAGGGGAGGAAGCTGTTGGCTGAGAGCGGGAATTAAAGGGGCCTTGATAGATAGATAGATGGAGTCTTTTGCCTAGCGTAGAGGTAGACAAATATGGAGCTAAAGTAAAATTGACAAGATGAGCAGGAGTAGAGCAGCACGTATAGGTATCGGTTAACTCTTATCTAAACAAGAAGCGCAAGGGTAGCAACAAAAACAAAAACAAAAAACGCCAATGGTATTTCCGGTTTCAGTTCAACTACCTAGGTAACAAGCAAATCCATCACGCTTCCCACTTACACTTTCACTTTCACTTTCACGTCCTCACCCTCGGCTTAACCCTCACCCTAAAGCCCACCGGCCGAATCTGGAACCAGCCATCCTGCCTAAACTCATACCCCTCATCCGCCACTTCAAAGTCGACCTCATGAATCAATCTCGCCGCGACAATCATTAGGAAATTCTTGGCCCATTCTTTACCAATACACTCCCTCTTTCCATTCCCGAACCACTTCTTCACTCCCTGGGGTAAGCCATCAAACTCGTCGCCCATCATACGTTCCGGCTTGAAAGCCAGCGGGTCCTCAAACACGGCCGGGTCGCGGTTGACGCCTGCCAGCACAATGATGAGCTTTTGGTCGTGCGCGACTTGGTATTTACCCCCTTGCAAAAGGATGGGGGACTTGTCGGCTTTGTTTGGCCGGGGGACGGGCTCGAGGTTGAAGCCTGGCGCGGCGCACGAGAGACGGAGGGTTTCGCGGGTGATGCCTTGAATGTACTTTAATTGAGACAAGTGTTCGTCTAAGAGAGGGCCGGCGCCGATGACGCGGTCGAGTTCTTGGCGGGCCTTGGTCACGACTTCGGGGTTCTGCAAGAGGTAGTATATGGTGGCGGTTATGGCGCAGGGGGCGGTGGCGGAGCCGATGGGCATGGTGACAATCTCGTCGAGGACTTGGGACTCGGAGAGCCCCTTGTCAGTTTCGGGGTCTTTGGCGTTCATCAAGGCCCAGAGCATGTCCTGCTTGTCTGTGGGGTTCTCTTGACGGTATTTGACCGTGTCGGCGGCCCAGGTGCGTAGAGTCTTGGTGGCCTTTTTGAATTTGGACGAGTAGAGGAGCCAGTTGACGAGACCGGGGCGGGTCGGGCGCATGATGGCTTCGGAGACGGCGTCTTCCATGGCTTGGATAACGGGGTGGCCACCGGCTTGGATGCAGTCGAGTTTCTGGCTGAAGAGGGTGAGACTTATGGCTTCGAGGTTGAGGAGATTGAGGTCGACGAGAGGCTCGAGGACGTTGTTGTCGCCAAGGGATGACCATTTCTGGATAACCTCGGTTGCGCAGAGGTTGATATCGTCGGTGTAGGTCGAGACGACCTGAGGGGTGAGGAGGGGAGCGATGATGCGGTGATGGATTCCCCAGCTTTGTTCGTGGTTGAAGGCTGTGAAGAGGGAGTCGTGGACTGTGGCGCGGATCTCGACGATGGGACCGCCTACGTATTTCTGGAAGCGTTGTTCATCGCAGAGCTCTTCGGCGAGAGCGGCGCTGGCGACAAAGACAATGGTCTTGCCGAGGATCTTGACCTGGAAGATTTCGCCTGAAGGTGTTAGCTGGCGTGCCTTTATTGACGTCTGGACTGTGGGACTCTACCATATTTCTCTGCCAGCGTCTTGAGGGACCACCATGTGTTGGCAGGTGTGATGTCAAAGAGGTTTCCCAGCACTGGGACTCCAGGTGGTCGTGGGATTGGAGTCGACATTGTGGTGATATTGGTTTCTGAGGGTCAGGCAAAGCTGAAGAGAGCAGAATTGGGACAGAACCACAAGAGGAGCAGCCTCCGCCATTATACATATCTCTTCCCTCTTGACCACGTCAATCCACTCCGTCCGCCTGAACGACGCCATTCATTCCAGTGACACAGCTTTTTCCCCAAGCCACTTGTGTTCTTCCTTGCCTCTTGTCCCTCTTTTCGACCCGCCATTGCGCAAACTCTGAGACATTGTACGTCGGGGTAAACCAATGGTAGTGCTCGGAATCATGATAACTCGATGTCGTGTAGTGTAGCGCAGGGTCTTGGAGGTCGGAGGGGGGTGATGTGTTGAAACATGCATCTCGTAGTCGATTGCTGGTTACCTTAGGTATTAGGTAGTAAAGAGCGGGTGATGGACGACATGGCAGCCAATGGGAAGCTCGTCAGTGTGCATCTGGCGATCGGAATGATTGTGGTGCAGACCCAAAGCTATCCTGAAACGGCAAAGCTGAAGAGAATCGTGGAGCTGAGACGCAATGTTGAGAGCTGAAAAGTGGCTGCTGTCTTTGTGGTTTTTTGGTGGGCTTTTGCTGGCGAGGTGGAAGAAGATGCGATGCCCTGACGGGAGTTGTTGCAGTGGGAGAGTGGAGATGTGACGGACTCTGGAGAATTTACAGCGGACAGGGGACGGCGGGCAAGGGTCCGAAAAGGCTGGGGTGGTCTGTGCTCGTCAATTGCTAATCGCATAGGCTCGAGCATGATGTGGTGATCTTGCATGCGGCGTTGCTAATACCTTATTCTTCAATCGGCTTCCAGTTCAGTCTTCAGGAAACCAAGATGTATAATGCCTTTGTAAGACTTTGAGTTTCCATTGCTGTTGCAGCTGGTGTGCACTCTCCGCTCCTCACCAAGTTCAACTGTCCACGAGCCAAAGTCGGTGTTGAAGACCGCACAGACCACCTCATGCATTGGCCATCAAGGTCCTCTGTGAGAGGTCCAAGGGCCATTCGACAACGACACGGGCACGAACAGTTGAAAGATTGAAGCACCTCAACGTGGAAAAGGTGAGCGAAGAGGGAAAAGATGAGTGCTTTAAAAGACAAAACAGGGTTTGGTCACTGATGGTGTTGCCCAAGGAGTGACCAAGACCTTCCTCCAATTGGTCATTATTTTGGATTGAATCCAGACCGGATCTTCGCTTTCCCCAGAAACGCCAAAGGGGAAGCAGCTCAAATGCCAAGACATGGAGAAAAGACAATGACGTAATCACCACTTCAACACCACCAAAGTGACACTAGACATTTACTAGTCGAAGAAGGAGCTTTGTAGTACTATTCAATACGACTTCCAATAGATTGTCACGGTTCCTGAGGTGAACAATAACAGAGCCAAGGTGCTCCTGCCCAAACACGGGAGGAGTGACGGACGGGAAGTCGTACAAAAAGCTCCGGGCCAATCACTAGAGACCATTTACATCGATGACCATGGCAGCTTTTCCTTTAATGCATCATGGAGCTGTCATAATGCAGTGCAGTGTGCAGGCTGGCCATGCAAGTAACAGCAGTTGACTGGAACAGAAGGAATATAAACAAACCACCCTCCCGCAATTCCCAAGGTCAAACCATCCCATCTACACCACCAACACAACCAAAGAAGCTTGTCACCATCATCACAAAACACCACATACACATGTATCGCCTCGCTACCCATACCGGTCTCAGACAGGTTCCCAGAAGCATCGCCAACAACGCTGTCCGTCCTGCCCTGGTAACCCCTCGCTTCGTTCAGCCCATCGACATCCGCACCATCATGAGCTCCTCCTCGGGCGTCAAGGTCTCAGACCGCATCAAGCACGACCATGCTGAGCTCGAGCAGCAGTACAAGAACATCATTGCTGCCAAGGATGATGACACCAAGGTCCGCTGGCAGAACCAGTTCATCTGGGAGCTGGCCCGCCACTCCATCGCCGAGGAGATTGTAGTCTACCCTGCCTTTGAAAAGTTTGTTCCCAACGGCAAGCAGATGGCCGACAAGGATCGTGCCGAGCATCAGACTGTATGTAACCATCTCCTCCTCACCTTCCAGACACACACAGGTTAACCATTTAAAACACAGGTCAAGAACCTCCTCTACGAGTTCCAAAAGATGACTCCCTCCAACTCGGACTTCCGCCCCACCCTCGACAACCTCTGGGCTGCACTCTCGAAGCACATTAAGGAGGAAGAGCGCGAGGATCTCCCTGCTCTCGAGCAACATATCGACGAGGCCTACTCGGGCAAGCTGGCCTCCAGCTTCAGCACCACCAAGCACTTTGTCCCCACTCAGAGCCACCCCAGCGCTCCCGACAAGCCTCCCTATGAGACGGCCGCTGGTATGCTGGCCACCCCGTTGGACAAGCTCATGGACATGTTCAAGAAGTTCCCCAAGGAGGACATGAAGGCTTAAACTCCGAATGAGGCCGATTGGAGAATGGGAGGACAAACAGCACCATCTGTACATTATACCTGTATGAAGAATGATAATCGTGTCGTGAATTGAACAAACATACAACTAACCATCGCATCACAACGAGCAGTGAACAAACGATGGAACGTCAAGTGAACGGTTTACTGACATGGATTGGCAGCTAGACATGGCCATATTGCCTCCGGCGGCCCCATCCGCGGAGGGACCTCGCTTCGCTCGAAATGATCACTATTCCAACGCATCTCATCACCGGAATAACATGGAACGCCAGCCGAACTTTGGACGACTAGTGTTTGGGCATATAGGTACAAAAGGAAAGTGTACGATCATGGGCGTTCCCAAAAAGGAAACAAAGTCCCGACGTCGGCGCCATGAGCTGATAAGGCGCCTCCATCGCCTTACAACGACTCAATTCCTTTTCTCGCCTTCCCTTCACCGGTTACATTATTCTCGGAGAGAGACAGAGATATATCTGTTAAGCCCTTGTTAAGGTAGGGATGCCCGTGGATGGGATGGGATGCCTTTTATGTACTTATCGTAGTATATCACACCAGTTACCGGTCGGTCATATAAAAGTTCGTTCCATGTTGCGAAATTACCTCTACCCAAGGGATTTGCCGTTCACGCGAGGGGAAAGACTGCAAGTTGCCTGTGGGTAAGGTAGGCACAAAGCCTGGAAGGTGCACCCAACATGGCACGACCCTGTGTATGATGTGTATGCCCTGGAGCTCATAGAACACGCCGCCAAGAGTGGGTTCTTGATCTTTTCCGGTCAAGTCACATACCTCAAAGCTGTTATACACGCACCGAAACATTCCATGTGAAAGCTATTTTCGCATTTGGGCCCGAATATTCCATGTTCGTTCGGCACTGTGGCGGTACAGTTTTCTCTGTATTGGTGCGTTAGGTACGGGTGGGTCGTCATATGAGACATTCCTACCCTACTATGTAGTAGGTAGAAAAATGGAGTGAACACCATGGCAATCTTGTCTTGCCTTGTCTCAGGACACGTGCTTGACGTGTTTATTCGCTGAATGAGACAGAGACAGAGACAGAAACAGAGGCTGTCAAGTGAGACCAAGCTATCGGCGGCGCTTTACTCGTGAGCTGGTGATAGTTGTGAGGACACTTTGCGTCTTTACGCCGAGACGAGACTGGATGGAAGTGCCAGTCAGAGAGGGTGGTATGTGGCGACGGAACTTGTGGGACGAAGTGAGTCTCCGGCTCCGGGTAGGTGAGCAATGCGAAAGGTTGGATGCCGTTGAGGGCGGCAGACGGAGATAAGCGAGAATGGGCAATCGTAGGTATCAATCGTATCATGATGACGATCCGTTGATCATGGGGCTTATAATGTGGCTCATGGGGTAGTTGAGTGCCGGGCTGCCTTGATGTTGATGGTTGTGGTTGGTCTCGAGACGAGGAACAGCTGAAAATCGGCATGGGATGGGTAGGACGGGGGAAATGGTGTGCTTTGAGAAGTGGTTAGGAAAACTTGATTTCGGACAGGCACTTGTTCCGAGTGATGGGTCAAGGATGGTCGGGCCCGGCCGTGGCGAATGAGTGGTGATGTGAAGACGGTATTGGAATGGTGTCCATGAGTTGGAGTTTGGACCAAGGTGATAACTGCGACCACGAGGATGTTGATCTATTTTGATAATACGAGGAGTAAAGAGCAAGTGTCTCATGAAGAGAGGTTCATGCTGTTCAAGACGAAAGAAGTAAGGTCAGTGACTCTAGTCCCATGTCGTCTTCTGATGTCTTCCAGACTGAGTGGACACGAAAGGCTTGTTTCAGCTCATATGGACTTTTGAATGGCATTCTCGTCCTGTGAAGCTATTCTGTAGTCAGAGCAGTCCATAACAAGCCGCTAGCTTATCTGGAGGGTGTCGTGAATCGGACAGTGATTGGAGAAGTGATGCATGGCAGGTGTCACATCTTGCTTGACATTTGTGATCTGGATAGCTCGAAGGGGAGCAACTCGAGTGAAGAAGAAACCGTTGTGACAATGAACCTTCTGGATGCTGTGAGTGTTGATGCATGCATGATACGTACATGCCGCTCTCGCATTTAATTGCGAACCCTCGCGACCCCTCGTGGTGGTCCGGTGAGTTCCATCCAGCCAGCCAATGTTGATCTCTTGATCCTCACAGGCAATGATGGACCATGCATGTCGGTTGACGATGATGGCAACCCTGTCGACCCTTGGATGCACCCCGGATTCTCAACCGCTAGTGTGGGGCGTTGCGGTGATCAAGAACATTTACTCCGTCGTTGCCGAGCCTGCTGTAGTGTTGGTGATGGCTTGGTGGTGCTGATGGGTCTTGGAGTGAGACATGCATCGGCAGGCAGCCAAGGCGTCAAAGCGTCAAGCTGTCAGACCGGAGGGGATTGATGTGAAGTTGAAGGTTTGAAATTCCGAAAAAGGAAAGGCAGGTGATTAAGTGGTTGCATAACGCACTCAGGGAAGGAGGCAGAAAGTGTGAATGGTCTCGTGACGACCTAGCGTAGGTACCTCTACCTACAGTAGGCACGCCGCTCATCATGTGGCGCCCATCCGATTGCAACTTCCCGGTTTTCCCGCTGGCCTTACCGAGACACACACCTTCTTGACCTTGGGCCTTGGCCTTTTTGTTCGGGACCGGGGAAAGAGCTGCACACGAGTTTCCCCTCACCCCCGCAGTTGAACATTGGAAACATGGAGGCGTAAGATACGGTAATGGAAGGTAGCCGAGACACCACACCCAAATACGACACCAGGGGAATGCCTCGCGATGGGTGCCACTGCAAACAGAAACATGTTCAGCCTTGTGATAGAAACGGATAAAATAGGCGCGGACCAAGTCAACAACTAGGCAACAGCCTCTTAGTCGCCTTTCTGTTGGTTCCATTTATGTAGCTCCATCCCCGTATGTAGACAGCTTCTTCCCGGTCTCGTTGCATCAACTTGGATCCAAGCTCCATGTCCATCAGGTTACACTACCAACAGACGCTGAAAAAGTGAGAGATCAACTATCCAAATCACTCGGCTGACCCGACCAAGCCGACTCTAACCTGGAGTCGTTAATATCATACAATACCCGATCAGGAAGCACACCGGGCTTATCTTGTCGCTCGGTCCCATCATTCTTCGTTGCGTTTCTCGAGGAGTCGAGTCCACGAGTCCAACACAAGGTCCCCGTCACTGCCGGCCCCAGCCTGGTCCATGCATCGACGTTAGGGGATCGCTGTCCACGCGTTTTACCGCGGGACTGTCTGTCTGCCATCTCACCTCATCCGTCTTCCACCGTCCCCGGTCATCCAATCTACCGGTAAATGTCAGAGATCGGATTGATACCTTATTACAACATCATCAGTTGCAATTTTCGAATAACCTCACCTTTGTCTTTGGGAAGTTAAAAGTCTTGGCAGGCACCGTGTACCTCGGCCATCTCACTTGTTGCCTGCCCTCAGCCAATCCAATCGCCGTACATACAGTATCAGGCTATCAGCAAATCGAGTTGGCATTTGACGACAGCTGTGAACCCCGCCGGTTGCCCCTCATCCCTCGCTGCAATTGGCCGATTCTATACCTCAGCGTCTAACTGGCAGTCTTGGCAGAGTTGTACACTACACCACCAAAATCACTACCTTACCTAACAACCAAAGGCCAACGCCTGATGAACCGAGCAAGCGCGCATTGCACTAACCCTACCTAAGGTACTACTGGCTGGCGACCAGAATCGGGCCGCCGCCCCTCCACCGCCCAAATTCCATCTTTTTCTCCTCAAGACGATGTCTTTTGCGATCGGAACTTGTAACAGAAAAGGTACCTCATACCTACATCCACATACATACCACCACCCGCAGTACATACTACATACCTACCTACATCTACACCCAGGCAGCTGTCATCTCGATCCTTCTTCAACACCCGCCTCCATCCTGGCTCTGGTCTTTACTTCTTTCTCTACCTTCCATACCTACACACCAACCTTGCCTTATCCCAACTCGTCACCGCCGCCACCGCTCCAAAAGCAACATCAACGGACGGCAGCCGGCAACAAAGCAGTACATATACCTCCAGACCACGATCTGCCATCGGCCTAGCCCGGGCCCCTTCCTGGCTCCTGCCACCCGTTCACGACCTCGTCGTCCTCGCCTGATCCCATCCATCCCGTCTCCTCCACCTCGACCCATCCCCAAATCGCAACCGGCGATAGAGTCATAGCTGGCCTAAACAGGAAGCATCCGTAAGCCGCAATCTGCGCCCTTCCAAGGCCCGTTGCATCTCAACGCCATGTCCGCTACCAATGGTGCGGCCACCGCCGCCGACTATCGCAGTCAAAGTCACATGCGATCAGGCAGCCTCACCATCAACCCAAACCAGGCCGGGCCTGGTGCTGCCCCGACCATGATTACGTCTCCCATGCAACCGCCAGGAGCACACCGATTTGACCATTCGCGTAGTCCGCCTAGTGAGTTGCTGTCCTTTATGCGCCTCTCCTCGACAGCATCAGAGCACCAAGAAGGACTATTGTCGCATGTGGACGGCTAACCAAAAGTGCTCTTTCGCAGACACCTCGCATGTTCCGTGCAAGTTCTTCCGCCAGGGTGCTTGCCAGGCCGGTTCCGCGTGTCCCTTCAGCCACGACCTCAGTGCCGCGGCCGAGACGGTGTGCAAATACTTTGCCAAGGTATGACGGATAACATCCAGGTTCCCGGGTTCTTTCCATTCTGTCGTCCTCCTGCTGACATGTTTTTGTGCCACCATGACTGTAGGGTAACTGCAAATTCGGCCCCAAGTGTGCCAACATCCACGTGTTGCCCGACGGCCGCCGTGTCAACTATGGCAAAGGCGGTGTCACGATCGGTGCCCCGCCCGTCGCCTTGGGTGCCCGCGTGAACCCAAACACATACCACCAACCATCCAACAGCGCCCTCACCAACTCGTTCCTCCATGCCGACGCCGTTCCCCCGTACTCGGCCTCCGCCTACGGCCATCCCGATGAACAATACGCCCATCAGCCTGGTCAAAACGGCGGAGGAGGCAATGGGATCCCGACTATCGATACCACATATACCCCCACGACCGCGTTTGGCTCCCCTCGAGCGGATGAGGATGTTGCCGGTCGCTTCGGTCTTGGCGTTTCTCCCGCCCCCAGGGGCCTGTCAGTCCTCGACGCCCCCCTCCCCGCTTCCTTCGACAGCAACGGCATCTCCCACGCCGCCCGCTACGGCCCCTTCCCCTCGTCGGTTCCTGAGAGGTTCGGTCTGGAGTCTAGCTCCCTCGGCATGAGCGTGACCCGGGACGTCAACACCTCGCGCACCCTCCTTGCGCTACGCAGCTCCGCTTTCGGTGGAACCGACAACATCTCCCAGTCCCTCCTCAGCGGCGATGGGTTCGCCAACAGCCCGCCCACACACTCCTCGGCGGCCTTTTACGGTTCCAGCCTTGGCGGCGAGGAAATCGGTTTTGGCAGAAGGCCGATGCACAGCAGCTCCACCAGGTTTTCCAAGCCCAGGCTGCTGAGTCAGAGCGTCCCCCATGACCGGGATTGGGACTCGGATTTGATCTTCGACAACGAGGAGGATTACGTGCCAGGAGAGCTGGCTAATGAGCTGCTCACCCCTGCCGAACGCGCGAGGAGAGGATCCAGCACCGCTACCGTTCGTGGCTTCGATGCCCCGCTGGACTCTACCGGACTCGACGCGACCAAGTTCGGTAGCCCCATCTCCCAGAGCCCGAGCAGATGGGGATCGCTCTTCCAGCGCCAAAAGGAGGAGGAGGAGAGAGAAAAGTTGGAGACTAACGGCGGCAGCGGCAGCCTCAGCTTTATGCCCATTGCTGGCCGCAGCATCAAGCACCCGCCCTCGGCTTTTGGACACGTTGGCAGCCCGCTGCGTAACTCGAGCCTAGCCAGCGCCTTTGTATCGGAGGATCCCAATCGTCAAGGAAGCCTCACGGGCGAGTCGTTGTCTGCGCTCACTCAACAATTCCAGCGTAGCAAAATCGGCGAGGACGCATCCATCATCTCGTCGAGCCCCCGCGGCCTTCACCCCAATTTGGGCCGCAATGGAGCTTCTGGGGCTGGTGTCATTGGCAAGGAGAGGGGGGATAGCATGCAGAGGCACATCAGCTCCAACTCGATCAGCTCAACAGGCGGGAGATTCACTACGCCGATTATCAACGAGGACAATGAAGGAGAGGAGGAGGGCGAGTTCGTCTTCACCATGGAGGAGGAGGACGACACCACCCAGGCGGGACAGAACCAGAAGCGCAACGGTAGCGGTAGCCCGCTGGGAAACGGGAGCTCTCTGGGTAACGGCGGGTCTTCGTCTCCTTGGGGAAGTTATGCGGGCGCTGCTGCTGGGAGCGGATTGGCCGCCGGTGGTGGTGGTGGTGGTGCAAACGGCGATGAGTCCAAGGGCCAGAATGGTCAGAATGGCGTGAGCAAGGTGGGAGCTGTTGGGGCGAAATAACTGACGTTGCCTCTCGATGGGCATCCGCTGTTTGACACGGAAACTCGAAAATTCAACACGCAACCAAACCATGTCAGCGATCTCGCACGATTCAACATCGGACTTTCAACATCTTTTATATATGCATAACATGCGGTCGTTTGGATATGAATGACCCATAATCTGGTACTTTTTCTTTCTTTCACAAAAGCACACATGGAGGGGAAGAGAAAATCAAAACACTGGATCAATGCACGGGAAGCGAAACACAGCATAATTTTGGCCATAGGAAAAACAATTTCAGCGGAGGGGCGATGGCGGCGTGCAAAACAAAACATTGAAGGATCACGAAATACGATAACGAAGGGGGAAGATAAAATGGACATGCACTTGAAGAATATTTTTTTGAATTTTTGCCTACTTGATTTTCCACCCTACGGCTGTTTCTTGGTTGTGTCTTTCAAATTAGTCGCATGATGTATATGGTAGAAGTAGGGTAGGGGTGGTAGTGTAGGACTAATGGTGTATAGAGTAGCTAGCTAGCTGATGGACTCCATGTAGGTATGGTATACACGATGTAGCGATTGTATTGTCTTGAATGGTACCGTTTATAGATCGATTGACAAAGTCTGAAAGGATTCCGACAAAGTCACACACACGCGCAGAAAAAGTTCGTGATGGGATTGATTGAGCCAGGGCAATCAGTCAAGTCAGTCAGTCAACTTGACTACCTTACGACGACCGTCATCGTCATTCTTGTCCTGCGAAATGCCATTCGTCTACTACCATATTCTGGCAAGTTGGAACCTGAAAGCAGAAGACGACAACAAGGAGATGAGCGGAAGAGCGCATGAGGGGCAAGGAAAGACAAGTCGACTGTGAGAAAGGAACGAAAAAAAAAAAAAAAAGGAGGTATCTATAAAGGTATAACAAGATAGCTAAGGCAGCCTCGGTAGTTCGTTCTTTTGGTCGCATCGCATCCGTAATTATATCATGACTGACCTTTTTTTTTTTTTTTTTTTTTTTTTTTTTTTTTTTTTTTTTTTTTTAAAAACCCCCAACGAACCCCGGCCCACAAATTTTTGAGGGTGTAGTGATTTTTTTGTTTTTAAAAAAAAAAAAAAAAAAAAAGAATGGAATTATAACAAAATC
>MU839139.1:0-120407 GCA_030685235.1 Copromyces sp. CBS 386.78 | reverse complement strand
CCCCGGTTTTTGGGTCTTTGGGTGCCATCCAATCCGTAATAATACCCTCTCTCCCCTTTTTTTTTTTTTTTTTTTTTTTTTTTTTTTTTTTTTTTTTTTTTCAAACCCGCCCTCTCGCCCCGGCCTACATATTGGTAGGTAGGTAGGTATTGTGATGTTGATTCCAAGACAGCAACAGCAAAGTCATGCATGAGTGACAGACAGCTCGTGGGGTTGAGATGTCTCTCGTTGGGGATGGGGATAGGACTGGACTACCGTGGCCTGGATGGGATGGATGAGATGGGATGGGATGTGGTGAATCGGATGTGGTGAATCAGATGTGGATGGATGGAGTTGGGTTAGAATAGAGTATTGTAATGATAGCTAATACCTTACCCAATGTCAATGAGCATGAATGATTATGACCGAGAATTAAGTAGGTATGGTATGAATTGACGAGGCTGTAAGTTCCATGGAAAAGTAAAGGCAGCGGACGGGACATTTATGATGTGTATGTATGGAGCAGCGGAGAAAATGAAGCAGTTTTAGACCCTTTGGTTGGTTGTCTTCGCTGACTAACTTCAATACATACCCTTGACCTGAATCGCTTTGCTCGCCATATAAACTTGCTCCCGTCACAAATTTCATGTTTTCCCATCCATACATACGCTGAAAGCCAACAAAGCCCATTTCACCGTTTCACGTCAGCACGCACACCTCAACACTTCAAATTGAGACATGTATGTAGTACGAAAGCGTTTGACACGGCAACCAACACACGCTCTCTATTCATCAACGAACCACCACCTCATAATCGATCGAACCGAATTACATACATCCGACGCAAACCAAATCCCACCAAACCAACATAACATTTCCCCACTTGGCAGCTATAGATAGATGATCTCGCGTTCCTTTCGTCATCTCATCTCATTCATTCAGCTTTCTCAAAAAAAGAATATGTATGGTACACAGACAGATCGTCTCCGATGTAGGCAGGGAGGGAGGGGGTAAGTAAGGAGAAGGAAGGAGAATATCGGATTCAGGGTGGAATCTAGTCCCCTTAAGGAGTCGAGTGAGTAGAAGGTATGTAGGTATGTGGGTTTATATTGCGGGAGAGAGAGAGAGAGAAAAGTCTAGACGCTTTCAACATTGATGATGATATCGATATCGGACATTGACATTTTTAGTTGGCATCGGGCTGGCTGAGGATGTACTCGACGGCCTTGTCGACCGAGTGGATCTGATCGGCGTCCTTGTCGGGGATCTCGATGGAGAACTCCTGTTGTAGGGTGGGTGTCACGTTAGCATTGTTCCCATGTTTTTTGGTCCTTTACGTATGTATGCTCCTGTATGTAAAGGGAGAGAGAGGCATGTAAAGAGAAATTCATGGGTCAGACCAGACGTACCTCCTCAATAGCCATAACAACCTCGACGGTGTCCAAGCTGTCAAGACCGAGGTCGTTGGCGAAGTGGGCGGTCTGGGTGATCTATACAGACAGGCGCTGTGTCAGCATCCACAATATCTTGACGACGCATGTTTCCCTTTCCGTGTTGCCATGCAGTCCTGATATGTGTGTCTCGCTCGGCAAACCGGGAACATGGCATAACGATTGTGGAGGGCCTGCAGGCGTTTCTCTACAACAGGCTGTTCTGTGCTGTACTGCTGGTGGGTCGATTGGTTGTAATTGTACTTACGTTCTTGGGGTCGTTGACCTGGAAAAAAAAGAGTAGATATTAGCCTGGAGTCTGAGAACAAGCTTGTGATGAGAAGCCATGGAGCTCTGGAGGACGGAAAAGAGCTAGAAGCGAGCATATCCGGCGGAAGAGCCACAGCGGAAGAAGATATCGAGAGGAGAGAAGGCCCGAAAGAGAGCAAGCTTGGAGGAGTGCATCCACCGAGACCAGGACGGCAACCGGATCCAGAGCTTCCAGGACAAAGTGCTGCGATTGCAGCGCGCAACGCTCTGCTAGCATAAGAGCATTTTTCTCTCCCTTGCTCTCGAAAGAGCTTGCGCATTGCCGCAGCTGGTTGCTCGGCGTGTCCTCCTCTTCGTCTTTTGCTCCTCAGGTTCCCCGGTCCGCATCTTTCTCCCCGTTGGCCTCTTCTTGTGCCTTGTTTGTCGCGGCCTGTTTTATTCCATCTCCCTCTTCTCCGTGTTTTCTCTCGCCCCCTGCCTGTTCCCTTTGTGCCTGTGTTGTTGTCTTGTAAAAACGCACCTTGTCAAATCCACTCAACACCTGCGCAATCCTGCTAAAGACCTCGTCCTTGTTGAGATGACCACCGGCGCTGTAAAACCTGACAGCCTGGAAGGCAGCGACCTTTTGGACGGCGACGGCCTGGGCGAAAGCGGCAGGGCGGGCAACACGGGCGACGCGGACGGCCGAGGCGACGGCGGGACGGGCCACGCGGGCGGCAGTGAGGGCGGCGGTGCGGAACATTTTGGCTGCTTTTATTAAAAGAATTGGTTGTGGTGACAAAGGTGCTGGCCGAAAATGAGTGACGCTACTGTACTCGGTCGTTCTCGGGCGAGGATTGTTGCGGGTTCTTGGAGGGGAGTGGATTTCTGGGCAGGTGGTTGGCTGGAATCAATCAGCGATGAATGATGATAAATTTCTCGCCCATGTACCAGGCGCGGGAAGCGGGTGTGCGGGCGGCCAAAGCTAAACTGCCAGGTACCTCCGTACAGTACAGTACCTCGATGCTCGCTCCCCGCAAGCAAGCCATGGAAGCTTCCGAGGTCACGTGCTGCCACTCTGGGGTGTACCTTTTTGTACCACTGCGAACAGACTGCGGGAACATGGAATTCCACTGCGGAGAAATGTGTCAAGCAGATACTCCACTAGCACCCCACGGGCAGAATCACTCCACTCGGCTGTTAGGCGGGTAATCCTGGCTTGATGGATACGATGCAGCTCCTTGTATCTTACAGACGGTAATTGTACATCCAGCCTTGCAGCGTCATTTCTGATATCTCCCCCCAAGCGACACACAGACAAAGATCAAATTATGAAAAGGCGCTTTTGAGGATAACCACAAACGTATCTACAGCCTTATTCTGCCTGCCTGCCTGCCTGCCTTCTATAACACATGGTGCGTCCTGTTGATACCGCAACCCCGTCCGAAACTGCTGGTCCCGAAGCTCTAGCATAGCAACAACGAAATAGATTCTCCGTCCTCCACTGTCCATTATCCCGTGGTCAAACTGAAAACCGCCCGCTTATCTGTAGGGAGCGTCGGCCCTGATGGCAGCAGCCAACTCGGGCTCCCACTTGTCGCCGTTTGACAAAAGCTTCTCTGTTCGTGTCACATTTGTTAGTAGACAACATCATCACTCATCCCTGCCCCCCCGGGTCCCAAATCACCACCCGGAACGCAAACTCACCCTTGTTATACAACAACTCCTCCCTCGTCTCCGTCGCGTACTCGGCATTGGGACTCTCCACAATCGCATCAACAGGACAGCTCTCCTGGCAGAACCCGCAGTAGATGCACTTGGTCATGTCGATATCATAGCGGGTAGTCCTTCTGCTTCCATCGGCACGCTCCTCGGCCTCGATGGTAATGGCCTGCGCAGGGCAGACGGCCTCGCAGAGCTTGCAGGCAATGCAGCGCTCTTCGCCCGAGGGGTAGCGGCGCAGGGCGTGCTCGCCGCGGAAGCGAGGGGAGATGGGTCCCTTTTCGAAGGGGTAGTAGATTGTGTACCTGGATGGTGATGGGGGTGTTAGTTGATGAATGGTGGGTTTGGTTGGCGCTGTTGCTGTTGATCGTAGGTCGTGGTGATGAGCAGCCGAGGAGTAGTGCAGTATGAGGAGCGCGCTGAGCAACCAGCTGGCTCCGTGGCCGAGCCGCAGAGCCGCAATCTCCATACTCCAGTGCGCGAGTCATGATACTTGTCGCGCCGTGGATCCCCCCCCTTCTTCACCTTCCACCACTCTTCCACTCTCACTCCCACTCTCACTCCCACTCGTCACCGTCCTCCTCCTCCTCCATCCACAGTAACAGCAAAAGCCAAAAGAAAAAGCCAGTACTTACGGCGGCCTAAAAAACTGCTCCATAGCCACATACATGCCCCTAAACATCTCCGTCAAGAGAAAGTACCGTCCATTCTTGTCCAGCGCGTGTTCCTCCTCTTGGTCCCAAGTCTTGGGGGTCGGGATGCGGAAGCCCTTGGGCGGAGGGCCGGCGGGAGTCGCGTAGGTACGGATGGCTTGCGAGACGGCCAAAGAAGAGGGGGCCATGATGGCTCGGTGGCGGGTGGTAATAAGTTGGCGCGCGACGACGGCCGCGGCCGAGGAAGCAGTGGTGGTGAGCATGGTGGCGGTTGTGATGTCGATAGAGACGGTGGGTGGTTGTGGTGGTGTGAGATGCGCCGGGTCGATGTAATCGAGCCTAGGTGGTGACAACAAAGTCAATTACACTGCACTGCTTTGCGCCTTGCGAATTCAACTATTGCGACCACTCAGTGTCCAGTCCAGTTCAGTTCGATTTGGAGCTTTCGATGGTGACGAACAGAACCACATCGGAACGCTATCATAGACTAGAGTGGATCGTAGCAGTTCAGCGCACGAACCTGGATGGAGGCGACGTTCCAGCACAATCCCCGGGCTGTGATAACTTGACGTCGGTCGGTCGGTCGGTCGGTCGTCGATGGATCCCTGCCGTGTGCAGTGCTTGGAGTTATCGCCGACTGGGACGTCCACTTCCAGACGGAGCCTTGGAGCCACAGAAGTGGATTTGGAAAGGCTGAGCTGCAATTGGTTGCGGCTGGTGAGACTCATTCTCGATATCGTGATTTGCCACGTGATTGGATTCATGGAGTGTACCTACCTTAGTAGGTACCTACCAGTTTACCTTATCTTATCGTTCCTGCACCCCCCACCATACCTATCTTACCTAATGGAGGTAGCTCGCCAAATGACCCCACTCTCAAGCTCCAAATCCAACCCCGCCCTCTTTCCTCTAAAGTTGCAGTGTGAGCTGGCACGCAGCGTCCCCCATATGAGCTCCCCTTTCTAACCTGTCTTTTAACAACATCCACTTGTGACAACTTGGCCGAGTGGTTAAGGCGACAGACTTGAATAACCTCATTATTCAGCCATCTGTTGGGTTCGCCCGCGTAGGTTCAAACCCTGCAGTTGTCGTTATCCGATCCTCTTTTTTTTTCTCTTTCAGCTTTCATGTCTACGAATCTCGGGAGCTCCCTGACGAGCTTCCTTTTTTGTCATGTGTATCATGCTCCTGTACAATATGCTCCTCTCGAGGTTCGTTGGGTTGTGTTTTGTGAATACTTGTAGCGTTACACATGTTTCCCTTGTCAAGGTTCGACTGACCAGCTGCCACTCTTTCTTTGTAGGTCAGCCTAGTCAAGTCAGCTATGTATGCCTTCGCTCGGTGTACTACTGTACTTCCAGCTCAAATTCGTCTATCAAAGGTTGAGGACAATGCTACCTCTAACCGTGCGTGCTAGGCATGTACCGTTTGCTCTCCTCAACCTCATGTCCCGATTTCTTCCACCCCGCCCCCCTTGGCCCCTTCCTATTGCTTTTCCATATCTCCATTTCTCCCAGCTTCTATTTTCTCACCCACCAAGGCTGTCGCCCTACCTTAAACACAACCCTCTTCCGTCCTTTCCACATCGATCCCTCCTCTCCAGCCAGCCTTGATATACCTACCACTCACGCCACTCCAGCCTCCTCATCATCTTCACCACCACATGTCGAGGCCCAGCCGTATGACTCCTGGGTGATACACTTCCAGTCGAGAGGTTCACTCCGTTTTGTAGGTAGCTTCGTTTGCAGTGCCTCAAAGCAACAGAGAACTACGAAAGTCTCAACCATGCTGTTATGGGCAACAACAAGGCCGGCTTGCTTTCCAGAGCACTATGTAGAGGTAAATTCCGGTTGATCTCCCTGATACGGTCTTGCGTAATCATCTCGGCTTTAGGTGTCGCGCCGGAGGTTCTGTGGTAGGTAGGTAAGGTAGGTAAACTGTAAAACCGGTCAGCAAACAAACATGAGAAGGAAAAAAAAAAAGAAAAAAAAAGAAAAAAAAGGAGAGAGAGAGAGAGAGAGGAAAAAATAAAGCAACAAAAAAAGGAAAGAAATAAACGCAAAAAACTGAACGGACTGACTGGACTCGTGTTTTCCTTGGCTTGCACGCATCAGTTACCAACTCCAACATCTTACCATCCAGTGGCACTCGAGAGCTAAGTCTAGAGGTAACTACGCTCCAGTACTCCATCCTCACAAAGATCTAGACTACCGTACCTCCACGTAACGGACATGGAGAGCATCAAGCATGGGGAAAAAACACCTTAGCTCTAGGTATGGGACAGAATCAAACACAGCTCACAGCACAGGAAAGAGACGATAAGTTACGGGTATTCCAGCTCAACTAATTCGTCAAAAAGTCATGATTCATCTATCCATTCATCATACCATGCTACGCTATGGGTATCTACCTTATCTATGCCATGCCATGCTGTCCATGCCTGTACTGTTCCATTTCGTTTCGTCTCCTTATCCGCCTTTTTCTTTCCTTTCCACTTCCAATCTCTCCCTCCCTAAAACCTCCTCTCCCACGTATTCCACCAAACCCCCATATTAGCCGCCACCACCAAATCCAGCATCTTGAGTCCCTCATCATGGACAATCAGTTTCCCCAGCTTCGCTCTCTTTCCCCGACTTCCTCCACCTGCATCTTCCCTCCCCAGCGCCAAATCAAACACGTCCTCTTCGTCATTGAAATACTCGTCTTCCGAGCTGGGCGGCTCTAGACCCAGGAATCTGGAGAATCGATGTCTCTTGCTCCCTGTCGCAGCACCCTGTTCCCCGCCAGCGCCAGGAGAGCGTGGTTCAGACGGTAGATTAAACCGCAGTTCGGAAACGGGTTTGGCGCCGGTTATCGCCCAGGTGATGGAGTCGCCGCGGGATTGGCCGATGGTGGGCGCGTCGCGGACGGACTGGGCGAGTTTGGCTGGGTCGATTTGCGTGATTCCGCCCGAGTGTTCGTCGAGGATGTGTCGGCATTTTAGGGAGCGGCCGGTGGAGCCGGTGCGGAATTCACACCTGCCTAGCCAGGGGGAGAGGAAGACGTAGCCTTTGGGGCGGAGGTTGGGGCCTGGTTGGGTTATGAGTTGGCCGCCACCACCGCCCATGGACTCCCGGCGGTTGTGGCCGGCGGGGGGAGGAGGAGACTGGGGGTTTTGGTTTTGGTGTTCGTTGGGCGAAAGGTCGGCGGACCCGATGGTTGAGGAGCTGCCGTGGCGAGTATGACGTGGGATACCATCGCCCATGGTACCGGTAGCGGAGGCGGTGCTGGCTGAGCGGGAGTGGCGCTTGAAAGCACCTTTGAGACCCGAGGTCCACGATTTGGTGTAGGCCATGACTACCTGGCGATGGAAGCCTTCCTCTACTTCCCTGTGCGCTACACCCATGATTTGCTTTTGGGGACTTGCACCGCCTGAGCCCAGACTTCCCAAGCTTCCATTCCCACTTGAACTACCCGACCCCAAGCCTTGCAGCGTCCTGGCGAATGACTGAGGGGAGGTTGGCCGCAAAGCCTCAATGTTTGCGCGGCTGGGCATGCCCCTATACTTTGCGTACCCGGATGTTTCCAAGTGAATGTCGATTAACTGCGTGGCAATCGGTGGTGGTTGTTCAGCGGTTGACGCATCCTCCTCCCCTAGATCCGGATGTGCTGACTCGGGAGTAGGTATGTTGGTCTCAAACGAAGAAATCTTGCCCACGTTCCACTGGAGGTTGGTCGAAGGATCCCGCCGGATGAGAGTGAGGGTGAAGGGGATAGTTGCTGCTAGTTTCGAGGTGCTGGGTGCGCGAGCACGGGTGACGGTACTGGAGGGGGAGAGGATCCCATCGGCGGGTCGGGGGACGTTGGAAGTGGGAGTGTAAAGTGTCTGGTCAGTAGGCGTAATCGGTCGATTGCTGGTCGGGACAGTGCCAGGGCTGACAGTCGGCTCCTCTGGGATGGTCAAACCGGTCGGTGGCCGTGGACCCATGGGGCGGCGCATGGCTGCTAGGTTCTCGGCCGCCGGTCTCAAAGGCGGTTCGGCAACTGGGCCGGGCTGGAACATTGGGTTCGGTCTGTATCCGTCATTCCCAGCAACCGGTGGCTGAGCAGCTACAGCCCGGTCAACCCTGGCTGAAGCTCGTGGACGTCTAAGCGAGGCTGTACGTCTAACAGAGGGCGACCTAGTCGGCACCGGCCCTGTGTTATTCTTGGGCGCATTGTTCTCGTTTTGAATCGCAGGCATGTTCGGGGAAGGTTGTCTCGGAGTGGGAATGTCGACACGGGCACTAGGCGGTAACGGTTTCCGGGGAATCACACTCCTCGCGCTCTCACCACTAGTTCGAGGCGAAGTGGCAGTGCATGTCTCGTTTGGACGCGTGTTTTCGACTAGGAGGTCGTCGGTGGGCAGGTCAAGGTGTATCAGGTAGAGAGCATTGTTAATGTCTTGTACCGTCACGTTCTTGCGCTGCGGACGAAAGGGCGAGAGGATGACATCTGTTGACCGGCGGTTTTGTTTAGCGAGACTCGAGACGAGGAGTGAGACTGGAAGCATAGGTACCTCGACTACCGGGAACTCGTGATATGTACAAGGTCAATGACTCCTTGACGTCGGCGCTGTGAGGGTATTGTGGGGGATTGGCGGCGAGGGAGTTGAGTGTCGAGAGGGACCTCGCTTCCACGTGCGGTTTGGCGGCCATGTGCAGGAGGATGATGATCAAGAGATCAAGTAAATATCTTGCTTGCTTGCCTGCCTGCCAGCAGGACAAGTGTTGCCGTTCGTGATGCTGTCGGTTGTGTGGTGGTTCAACCAAAAGTGGTGTACTGGGAGTCGTCAGCCGCGGGGGCTGTAGTGTGGTCGGGTGTTGAACAAGGGAAAAGACGGGAACGGTGGTGGCTGGTCAGACAGACAGTTGAGTGTACCTAGCAGAGAGAGCTCGCTGGTTTGGGGTGGCGGGGATTGTGGTTGCATCTTATCGCGAGTCGGAAACAGACTGGCACAGCCCAGCCCAGCCCGGGCACTGAGTGTTTGAAACAGCGGAGAACAGTGGATATTGTTATGGAGATGCCCTGACGGGACCTGAGCGCTTGACGGCGGCCTCCACTCTGGTCCTCAACACTTCAACACCTCATGGAAGGGAATGTCGCCGACACCCAGAAATAGAAATCATTGGGCACGATTTCATTTATCCCTTTAGCTGGCGCATTCGGTAACGATCAAGACCCTAAAAAGTAACGGTCAAGTCCCCCCCACTTTTACAGCACGTGCAACCGCCCAGCCGCCCAGCCCAGTCGCGTACCGTGTGCACATCGCTTACTTACGTACGTACACTACTAAATCTACGTCGCTCTTTTACGTGAAGCTATTCACAGTTATCAATCTTATTAATTATCTATTACTAAAATAGTTAATACGGTTCTTGCCAATGTAACTACTATTCCTACTACTGCACTAGCGGCTGCGCTAGTCGCTACACTTACTACCTACCTTAAAATTAATACTTACCGTATAAATACTGGCTAAAGTGCACGTACCTATCTTAATTCTAATACCTAGAGTGCTAGCCAAAGTACTAGCCAGAATACTAGCCAGAATATTGGCTAGAGTATTAGAGAGCCCCTATATTTATATATCCCTATAAATATATTGGAGGCATTGGAGGTAGTACCATAGGGACTAGGGCTCGTTCATACTACGTTACTAATATAATCTATCCCTCTCCCTACTACTAGTTAGAAGGCGGCGGACTATCCTAATAATAAGTCAATTATTTAATAGGAGCTAGCACCTTATAACCAAGCTAATTAAAGCTACTAAGAGTTAATAAATTACTATAATATAGCTATTGCCAAATTAACGGCTATTACTAACCAACGTAAGGATAGGGAAATAGGGAGGGTACTAGTGCGCGCTAGGAATAATACGAAGAGGGTACGGGCGAGGGAGCTAGAGGAAGAGGGGGTACTATAGCGGCTGGAATTATTGTTAGTAGTTTTAGTACTAGCGTTCTTTATAACGTAATATTCTCTATAAGGCTCTAGCGAAATATTTTAAAATTTATTCGAATAAGCGATGCCTCTTCTCTTCTTATTAGCTCTTACGTTACCGCTCGTTAACTTCTTTTACCGCTGCGGCTATTGCGACTACGAGGCTATTTCAGCTAGCGCCTCCTTCCCTTCTAGGTATTTCGTTGTATTAGTCGGGGAGTTTCTTTATTGTAAGATAGTATACGGGTATTATTATACCAATTGCGGTCGATAGGCGCGGTAGCGGTAGTGGCAGGCTAGGGGGTATACCTAATTTTAAAATTTCGTAGTTCGTTAATTTCTAAGTTTAAAATTTCGACCGCCGATTTACTACGTATATAATTTCTTATATTTGGATCGGGGAGGGCAATTCGCCTTCGGCGGCTAAGTAAAATAGTAGGGTTTTAAATTACTATAAAAAGGCGTGATAAAAAGGTTAGTAAATATAGAGTAGGGTAGAATAATTAATATAAGATGGGGATAATTACCGAAAATTACGTCTTTGCTTATCGTTTAGTCTATTACTCCTATTAGCTATTAACCACTAATATTTATCTAGATTAATAATATGCAATTACTCTCGCTATTATAATAATTCTAATATTAAATATTTATATAGTAAACTATATTACCCTATAAATTTCTTCTTATAATTAATGTAGGGATTTCTCCCTAATTTATTAATCTAATCGTTATACGTATAATAGTATTAGAACTATATTAATTTAAAGAGGTAGGAGGCTACTTTTATAAGGATTTAGTTAAATATACTAACCCCCTTATATTTAGTTAGAAAGTTAGTTTTAACAATTATTAAATTGTTAATATAATAATTTTTCTAAGTAGCGTATACTAATTTAATACGCTCGTAGAATTAATCGAATAATGCGAATGATACGGGTAACCTGAGAATGCTTCACAAATACGATGATAGTATTTGAAAGCGTTATAAAAGATAATGCTGAAGGAAGAATCAGGAGCTGAAGGCTCGCCCTGCGGGCAAGCTTCTTAAGGCTTTCCTTATCTTATTAGAGGATCCACCTAGGGTGGATCCCTAACCGTATCGCGGGCGCGTACCATTCAATTAGCACGACCCAGGCGACCGCCTTCGTGCAAGTAACTATATAAGTGGCCCAATCATATGACTAGGCACTCTTATAGCCCTATATAATCTATATACCTAAATATATATATCCGGTATTAAATCCCGGCTCTTAAAGAGAAATACCAGTATCCTCACTAAGAATAACCTTATTTCTTAGTTTTAGTCTTACTACACGTCACGCGTCCTCTATAACCTTTTCCTTTATAACCTTTTCCTCTATAACCTTTATATCCTCCTTTACGTTCCTAATATTCCTTAATTAATTCTTTCATATTAGATAATTCCTCTTCAATCTTCTAGCAATTATACTTATAATTATATCCCAACTATTAAATATAATAAGTATAAATATTATTATTTTTAAACTAGTAATCGAAAATAATTTTAATTTCGTAACTATCGCTATTATCGGAATCTTACAAATCTTCGATAGGTCTAAGAAATAAGATTATTCTATTAAAAGGGTCATTACCTTTAGGAACAAATTTCAAGTAAATTATAAAAATTATTAGGTAAATCTTTATTTCTTTAAGTAAATTTAATTTATATATTAACTTACCTACTTTACAAATGATTTCGAATAAGCCAATTCGTTATTAAAATATTTTGTATAATAGTCTTCCTAATAAGTAATATCTCTTATAAAGTTTAAAAAATATTTTATCTCTAATATCCAATTCGATTTATCGATAATTGGTATTATATCGATATTTAACGTTGATAGTAATAAAATCTATAATAAGGCAAGCGTCTTCGTAAATATATTTACAAAGAATTTAATAGTCCGTAATATCCTCTAACTTAAATAATAAATTTAAAGGGGCGGAAAATTTATAACTAAAGAGATATTCGTAAGGAATAGCCTTAATAGCATTAATGTAGGCGCTATTAAAATTAAATTAAAATTAAACGACTATTTCCAATTAAACCTTTCTAAAATTATAAAAAATATGTAGTTCTTTCTTTCGGCTAAACCGTCTCCTTAAGGGTAATAAACGGTAGTTATTAACAATTTAGTGCCTATTATTTTCTATATTCCTTTCTAGAATACCGATATAAATTTACAATCCCTATCCGAAATAATAGTAATAGGTATACCCTAATCGTACAAAAGTAGTATATATACAATAATTTTAGTCTAATCTTCCGTAATATATATCGAGTAATTAGGTATTAATAATAATCGTTTAAAAACTTTATTTATAATAAGTACTATATAATTGAAGGTATCGTATCCTTCCAAATGCTAAAGAGTGCTTATAATTAATACTTCTAGTAAACTAATAATAAAATCAATAATAATAATATGTATAAAAAGGGTATTTTCTAGCCTAATTAACTGGTAATTACTAATTAGCGTACTCCTATCAATTTAATTAAAATTATAAGCTAGGTAATTTCGAATATATACTTTAATAAAATATAATTTTCTAAGGAAAGAAAAACCCTTCAAATTGTATATCATCCTATCTCTACCGAAATAATACTTTTTGTTATACACTTCCTACAGGAATTCTTAGACGCAATCGTATAGAATATAAAGGGTTTTAATTCTATCGTCCTATTAATTATAAAGGAAGCTTTAATAATTAATAACAAAAGGATACCCGGGCCGATAAAAACCGCTACCGTCTTCAATAGCGAATTCCTTAAAATCCTCTAATATTTTAGCGAATTTAGTATCCTTCTTATAAATTTTAATATAACGCTTATAAGTTATCTCGCTCATCTTAACTTTTAAAAATACGTAAAAAATTTCTTTTACGAATTAAATATTGTTTAATACCGCTTCGTCTTTAGGATTACTATAGTCCCTTTTAATTTTTAAATGGTTAAGCGCGTCGAATAGGAAATTGAATTTACTAGGTACGTAATAAATCTTAAATTCGTACTAAGAGAAGTAAATAAATATATTAATAAGCCGCTTATTCGCCCTATTTATAGATATAGTACGTAGAAATATTTATTTAATAATCCCCTTAATTATTAAATAATCAATAAAAATAATAATTAATTTATTATAAGAATAGATCTATATACGTAGGCGCTTTACTACCTAAACGAAGTAGGCAACTTCTAATTTAGAAAGCCTATAACGGGTTTCAACGGATATTAGTACTTTACTTAGAAATATAATAGGTAAAACCTAGGTTGAAGGGATATTCTTACTAAATAATTATTCGAAATCTTTTTTAAAATAGAATATTATAACCCCGAAACCTCTCTCTAATAAACCGTTAATTTATAGGAAAGCGGTGCAATTTAAGTTTAAATAGATTAATATTATTAAATTATTATAAATAGTATTTTAAAGGGCTTCGAAAGATACGAACTCTTATAATATAAATTCGTATTTAGTTTTAATATAGTAAGCGACCCGCTTACTATAACTATTAGTTTTACTAAGTTTTCGTCCCTCAACTAATAATATTATTTTACGAATTTAAAACAATTCGACGAATTGAACGTAATACGGGATTAAGTATCGTAGGAATCCTATAGCGCTAATATATTATTTAAGCGCCTTTAACTATACTAGGAAGGCTAAGTTTCTTATTACTTCTATTCGCTCCTTAATAATTAAAAAACTTAATAAGTCTACGCAGAAACCTAATAATTCAATATTAGGATAACCGAAATATAATTTCTTAAGGGCTAGGACAATATTCTTACTAGCGAAAAGTTTAAAAATAATATATAAATAAGTAAAATATTCTTCTATAATATTAGAAGTAATAACAATATCGTCGATATAAATACGATAATACTCTTTATACTTTTTTAAAAATATATTTATAAACCGCTATACGTAAACCAATATATTTTTAAAACCCATTTGCGCAACCATAGGTTATTCGAGGCCGCGGTAGGTAATAAGTATAAATCTGTTCCAATATTTCTACTAAATACCAAATTAGTAGAAGAATAAAATTATATCGATAATTATAATAAATAATTTGCCTTTAATAAAGGTAATAATTATTATTTATAAAGGTAAAAGGTAATTATCGGGAACGGTAATACTATTTAATATTTGTAAATCGATAACTAGTCGGCCCTTAAGGCCCAATCTTATTATCCTCTAAATAATAAATACCGAATAGGCAAAAGGTATAGCCTTTATAATATATTTTATTTTACTTTACTTATATACGGTATTAAAAACTTTATCGATAACAGCTTAATCTTTCTTACTTAAAGGATATATCCGAATAGCTACCTTCTATTTCTATTAGCCTTCAACAAACGGTACGCGCATTATATCTTCTTCTAATATATCGACTATACTGCCCTCCTTCTAAAGGTTAAAGAACGAAGTAACGATTTTCCGTATTACTTTAATTAATTTAAAATCAGCTACATAAATATATATACCCTCCTCTATAATAATTTCAAGAGCGGTATCATTTATATAAATTCTAAAATTAGAATGTTTTTCGAGTATTAATAGCAGCGTATCGTAATTAAAAGGCTAAGTATTGAATTTCATACCCGAAGGGAGGTTAATCTCCCTATTTAGAAATAAGGTATATTTATCCGTAATTTACTTAATTATTTCGGTTAATAAAAGGTTAGGCGCTACCTCTAATATTACTAGTACGTATTTAATAATTATAATAGCAGTAAAATCCGTCCAAAACGCCTAGAAGAAACCGCTATCTTCGTACTCGCCTATTAAACCAATATAGAAATTCTTCGGAATATTAATTATATATTATAATATATTCGTAATCTGGATTACTTATAGAAATTTAAAATTAACGATCGCGTACAAAATAATTATATATTACGAAGTAAAAGTAAAGGATCGATCGCTGGGCAATAATTTATAATAAATAAGGACTATTATTCGTTCGCTTAATAAAAGGGAGATCTTCTTCTTAATAGTAATTTTTCTAATATATTTATTAAATCGCTTAATTACAGTAAAGTTGACCGCGAATCCATTTTTAAAGAAATAAACGAATTCTATTTCGTAATCGATATTAATTTATTTAGGGTATAAAAAAGAATTAGTAAACAAAATATTAAATACTAGATAATTTATTACCTATATATTAACTTCCACTTTAAATAAAGTATCGTTTCTATATTCGTCGATTCTAAAGAAATAAATCGTAAAGGTTACCTATTCCTTCAATTTAGTAGACTTATTACCAACGCCGCGTACTATAGTAGAATATTTAATTAATATTAAATATTAGAATATAAATAAGATCTTACAATTAATCATACTCTAGCCAGCTCTTAAGTCGAAATAAACTTCGAAATCCTTCTCCTTAAATTCGGACCTCGCATTTACTTATAAATAAATATAATTTAAAAAAAGATTATTTATTAAATCTTCCGCTAGGTAAATTAATAACTCTTTAATTTTATAATTAATTAAACCGCTAATATAATATACCGTACTAGGAATACGTTCTAATATCGTAATTTTAAAAGTATTAAATAATACGTATAAGCATTTCTTAATATATTTAAAAATAATATTTCGTAATAGGCAAACTTCTCCGCAATTAGCATATATCCTACGTATAACGAGTAGGTTTAAGAAAAGCTTAATAATTTCGCGTTCAAATACCTTATATAGTTTATATCCTTTTATATAGCACTATTTAATATAAATAGAATTAAACTCCTTAAAATACTTATAATAAATTAATTTTCTATTATATACGTAGTAAATATTTAAAGCCTCGCTATCCGAACTACTATTAGAATTCTCCGTATAAACTGTATCCTCTTTATCCGATACCTCTTCTACTTTAATTACGGGCGAATCTTTTATAGTCTCAATATAATAAATATAATTACGGCCGGCAGGTCTTTTAATATAATCGCCGTTTCAACGGGGGTAAGTATTTTAATAGGGATAAGTATTTTAACGGGAATCGCGTCCGGTAATATAAATATTATATTAAATAGAACGAGAATTGTAATTACGGAATTAATCGCAATAAGTATCGTTACGAATCGTAAAAATTGTAGAAATCGTAAATATACTAGTAACTATATTAGTAGTATCTCTAATAGAAAATTTAAATTAAATATTAAAATATCTATCCTTAGCGCTAAATATAAAGAATTCGTAAGAATTATTAATTTCAACTATATAATCGGCTAGGAAACTACTTTTACGAAGTAGGCGTAAGAGAATTTTAATATAGGTATTTAAATTAGACCAAATATATATAGTAATGCTATACTAATTATCTTCTATTTTTAAAAGTATACCTATAGCGCGGGCAAGGCGTAATTTCTTTAAAATATAAATAGAAACTACGTTTTCGTTTACTATAATATCCTTAAGGGTAATAATACCTTAATTGAATTTACGGGTCGTAATAGCCGAATTAAGACGGAAACGGGTAATAACGAAATTATATATACTTTCTAATCTTTCTTCGTATACTACTATACGCTAAGCGGACTTAAATTAATTATTCTACTAAAAAAATGCAATACCTTTCAATAAAGTAGGAAAATAGCGGACGAACTATCCTTCAACTTTAAATATAGACCGAAGGTAATCCTCTAAAATAAATATTATATATTCGATAAATATAATTATATTAGTATAAATAATATCTTTACTATTATAAATTATACTAAGATCGTTAGGGTCGGAGTAGTATAAGTTAAAATAACCGATTTCGTCTTTTTTAATTTTAACCTCTTCGTAACGGAAATATAATCTAGGATATTTAAATCCGGGGTCTCCTCCGCCGAGGGGACTAAGAGGGCTATTTCTACTAAGAAGACTAAAGGGGCCTCCTCCTCTACTAAAAGAATTAAAAGTACTAGGAAGACTACTTCCTCCGTTATAAGGGCTATAAAGACTATTTCTATTTAAAAGACCAGAAAGGTTATTACTACTAAGTAATTTACTATTAGTAGCGCTAAGAATCGTTATAATAAACTTAGCGAATTCGGCCTTAAAATCCTTCTTTATATCCTTAAAAAACTATTTACTTTAATCTATAAAGATAGGACTAAACGTAGTAGATTTATAAAATCCTAAAAGGATAAACTTTATAGAAACGGGGGTAAAGTTAGAAATATATAATTTAACGGGCTTATAACCGAAAGTCAAGAGGGGAATATAATTATAAGGGCTAGGTTAATATTTAAGGTTTATTTAGTATTTAAAGGGGAATCCTATATTAGGTAGGATATAAATAGGCAATATAAAGGCTAAGCGCTAATTAAAATCCTCGACTATCGGTTTAAGGAGTATAATCTTATAAAAATTCATATTATAAATAAGATTCGCAACTTAAAAACCGACCGCTAGAGCTATAATAATAGGAGGGGTCCGAAATCTTATATACTTATATTATTCTCTAGCGGATTCAGGGGCGGGGGGGAGTGGAGTAGGGGTATAACTACCTATTCCCAACGTATAATATTATATTATATTATATTTAGCTAACTATAGTTTTGGGGCTACTTTAAATTTAAAGTTATAAAAAATAGCATCGTCTTTAAATTCAGGATATCGTCTAAAGATAGAATTACAATTTATACGGGGAGCTTTAACTACGAAAAACTAATCCAACTTAACTTCGACTCGCTTATTAACCTTATTTATCTTCTTAAACTCGAATTAGAATAATACTAAATTAATATATAAAGAAATAACTTTACTATTTATAATAAATATATTATTATTAATTTAAGAGACCTTACTATTTAAAATCGTAATATTTCGATCGACCAAAGAAATATCTTTTTTTATACCTTCGTAAGCTAGGCGGACGTCTTCGAACCGTTAATTAATATAATTAATTAAACCCTCGACGTTCTTATTAACAATATTGACCTAATCTATTAAATCGGCGAAATCGCAACCTTATCATTCCTCAATAAAAGCGGCTTTATTAATAAAGTATTACATCGTACAGCTATTAATACCTAAATATTTAAAAATTCTAGGGCATTCCAAACTAAATATAATTTCGTATTCCGATTTGTAAAATACAATAATTTCTTCTACCTTATAATTATAAAGGTCGTTACGACTTATTATTATTAATTTACAATTATATTATATAAAAGGCCTATCTTTAATAAGGCAGTACTCGAAGTATAAAACGCTATTGCCAATATCTAGAATAAAATCCTAAGTAGCTTCAATATTACTACTCCTACCGAATATATTTTTAATTATATTAATAATATTCTATAATTTAAATAATAAAGTTATTTACTCTTTAAGGATTTCAATAATCTTATCTTTAAAAACCTTAATAATTTTAAGCTCGTCGCTCGTAAAAACTGCTATAGAAGTGCCTAAAAGCGGTAAAATAAAGGTCGGCTCGTATTATATTACTAATTTAACGTAAAATATTTTAGTCGGTAAGTAGGAAGGTAAAAGCTATAGTACCGGAAATTTAGGTAGTAATAACGGGAAAAGAGGAAGAAATAAATTCGTTTTAAAAGGTAAGTCTAGTTTAATATACGGTTTAATTGGCGAACTCGTATACTTAATTTCTTAAAATAGGTTAATCGCGGGAAGAATTTACGCGACTAATTAAATAAAGGGTAGTCGATTATTGGGTTAAATTTTAAATTGTCCTACAATAGTACTATCGTAATTAACGGGGCTATCGCCCTAATTATTAGGCTAATAAGCAGCTATATTATTATTTAATCGAAATTAAAATACAAGTTAATCCTAATTCACAAAATATTTAATTATAATTGTAGTAAATAACGGGTATTAGAAATATTAAGAATAATAAATAAGAATATAAATAAGGAGAGGAAAAAGAATACGCCTAAGAATTAGAAATTAGTAAGCGGGGTTACCCTTCGTATTAAAGCCTGCAAATATTCGGATTGAGGTAGTACAATATTAAATATTCTAATTAATACAAACTAATACGAATGAAATAGAATAGTATAATAAAGGGAGGAAGCGTAGGGGGGGGGGGAAAGTACAAAGGAAAGGAAGAAAGGATTTAAAGATGTAATAGTAATAGATTATTTATTATTTTACAATCGCAAGGTTGATATCTTACGATATAGGGTCTTACGATTAAAAGTTTAAGAACCTACTTAATTAAAATTAATTAGTTCACTTAATTAAAGGCTTTAATTAAAGTTTAGTCTAGTCTATTAATTGTTAATAATTGTAATTATTATATAATATAGGTAACCTAAGAATATTTTACAAATATAATAATAATATTTAAAAGCGTTATAAAAAATAATGTCGAAGGAAGAATTAGGAACCGAAGGCTCGCCCTACGGGCGAGCTTCTTAAGGCTTTCCTTATTTTATTAGAAGATCTACCTAAGGTAGATCCCTAACCGTGTCGCGGGCGTATACTATTCAATTGGCACGACCCAAGCGACTGCTTTCGTGTAGGTGACTATATAAGTGGCCCAGTCATGTGACTGGGCACTTTTATGGCCCTATGTAATCTATATACTTAAATATACATGTCCGGTATCAGCGAAATAGTTTTTAAAGAAGCGTTTACTAGCTTTGTAAATAGATTTAATATAGTTAATTGCCCTAATACTATAATTTCGATATTTCGAAATAGCGTAATTACCAAACTCGTTAATTTATAAGAAGTAATACTTATAAAAGTAAATTAGAAGTACTACAATAGGTTAACGAAAAAAATATATTATTTATTATAGAGATAATAAAGGGAGATAAAGAGTATAATATATTTACGAATTTAATATTTGAATTTATAGGCTAGTAATTACTATACTCGTTTTAAATAACCTTTATCCTCTACGTAAACTACGTTTTTCTATGTACTTTAGAACCCTTTATACGAATTTAAGTAAAACCGACGAATTAGGTTAAACTTTGGGATATTATAACGACGTGGCGGAGGCGGTATAGTAATATTATTGCTATCGCCATCGCTACCCTTATTATTATTAATTGTTTATATAAATTGGGTGGCGGCGGCGGTATTTATTACCTCCTCTATATTAACCTCCCCTTTTAAATCCTCGTTAGGATTATTATTATTACCTTCGTTTTCGTTTTAAGGAGTACTAAAGCTATAATATAATAGCGGGTTAAGGCTATTACTATTTAGATTCCGAATTATTAGCGGGAAAATCGTATAATCGATATTGGGAATAAGATTAATAACGGTTAATTAAACCTATTTAATTTTAATATAGTAATTAACGTTCTTTATTATATATTAAATATAAAATTAATATTTTATATTTAGGTAAGTAGCGATAGCAGCCTTTTTAAACCCTCTATAAAAATCGCTAATAAACACTTTTAAGTTGGCAATATCGTAATTTCGTTAGAGGTTTTTAAAGTATTAAAGGTATTACGCAAAGTTTTTTTCTATTTTTCTATTTAATAAACCGAAAGCTATATTAAAATTATACCTAAGGGAGTCAATATTAGTAATATTGAAGAGGAAGAGGTTAAAGCGGTTAACTTATAAGGAAAAAAAAGCGGTCAGTTAAATTAGACCCTAAATATTCAAATCCGAGTAATTATTATAGATATAGGTAATAATAGATATAAATAATAATAAATATAGGTAAATTAGTATATACCTTATATACTATATTAACCAATAATATATAGGGGTTTTTTTTCTATATATTAATATACCACTTAAAGGTCTAAAACAGCCGCTTAACCTTCTTTATACCCTCTTCGTATTTAATTTTATAATTAATACTATAAACGACTTTATACTACTTTAGAAAGTCGATAAGCATTTTAATCGTTATATAAAGACTATATTTTACTTTACGAATCGCCTTTTAAATATTTAAAACCTGTCACAGGATTAGCCTATGACATGCCCACCCTGCACTCGCACTATGACCATTGTTATAGCACGGTCACGTGTAGGGTCATATACGCGTACGGACTAGCCTTCTAGGGCTCTCGCCTATATAGCTAGTCCTCCGTACACATCCTTCCTTTCCTCTCCTTCGTACAATAACGTATATCTTACCCTACCCCTAATAGTACCTCACTCTATAATAGTTTATTATACTTACTATCGCGCTATACGCATTTAAAGGAAATAAATTTAAATTATATTTAATATAGAAAAGATTATTTAAATCGTTCCGCAATTAAAGATTCGACCCCTTACGAACGGGGCAAATAAAAATTCGGTCGTAAATATTATAATTCGAATTAGGTAATATAATATAGGTATTAGCCTTATTTTTTTCTTCTTCTTATACCTATTAATTAAAACGGTCTATTTTAATAATAATTATATCCGTTTTTAATTTAATAATTAATAACGGACTAGCTACGGGTTATTACTAATAATTTTATCGTAATAACCGCTATCAGCACTTTTTAAATTACTAACCCTAAAAATTAAATAATTTATAATACCCTAATAAAATACTTATAAACTTCAATAACAATCTTAATATTCGCGCTCTATTATATTATATTATAAACTACGCCCTCGCACTTATATCGGTCCCAGTATTCTATAATATCGCCCTCGCTTATAATTATTTCGTTTATAACGACGTAATTAAAGCCTACTTGCGTACTTAAAGAGCCGAAAAGGATTTTACCGAATCCTATTAAGAAATCGATCGTTTAAATATTCGAAATACCAAATTCCAATAAAGGATTAACGAATTTAAATAATCCTTCAACGATTTTAAAACTAATATTTTTAATTTTTTTTAGAAATAGAGAGATAAGTATATTAAGGCTATTAATAAAATCCGCGCTTAATTAAAATAAATTTAAAAAATTAAAATACTTATTATAGCAATTACGAATATTAATAATAGCGGCTATAAATTAGTATAATTACGTACGTATATTACTTTATTCAATAATAAAGGAATTATTTTATTAGAGAAAGCGGAGAAATATTATTCCTAATATATAAAAGTTAAACTATATTAAATTAACGAACCGATTTATTTCGTTTCGGAATTTAAATATTTTTCGTATATCGTTAAATACTTCGAAGGCCCCCCTTTCGCGGCTATTAAATTAGCGCTAACTAATATTTTCAAATATTTAATTAATAATATTAAATAAAAATAGAAAATTGTTATAGACCTTTTTAAAGAATTTAATACTAAATATAATAATTCCGACCTTATTATTATTATTCGTCGCAAATTAAACGATTTAAAAATAATTAAAAATATACGTTAGGCCGTTTTCGAAGACCATTTTACTATTTTTATTAATTAGTACAATATAAATAATATTATAAAAATATATTTCTTTCGTAATAAAATTACTAAAGCCGTCCGTAATATTATCGTTTACTAATATTTACTTCTTACTAATAACGACTATAATAAATAATTTTAAATAACCCGCTTATTAACCTAGAATTATAAAAATAATATTTACTATAAAAAATTTATTAACCCGTTTTACAAACTATCTTCCTCAAATAACTATAATACTACTTCGTCCGTAGAGCAGCCTATTAATTAAGGCAATAATATAATAGACTTTAATTCTATATTTACTATTAATATTACTATATACAATATAATTTCGTAAGAGATCTTTGAATATCGTATAAAGACTGGTACGTATATTTATTGCGGTCGTAAGAATTATTTTTTAACCGTTTACTATAATTATATTAATTTTAATAAAGATTCCCCCGCTTTTACCTATAGTAGTCGCAGCGGTTACGGCGGTAGGGGCAGTAGTAAAGGCGGTAGTAAGGGCAATAATAATAATTCCACTCTTTAATAGGGCTAGTACAGCTATAGTTAATAGGGTTATAGTTAATAAAATTATAGCTAATAGTATTAAATTAACGCTATAAACGCTTAGGCGGCTAATAATAATAATATTACGGCGCTATAATATTAATAGGCCCCTATCTCTACGTACGTCCCTAATTTCGTTAGTCCTATTTAAAGTAATAAAATTAATTATATTAATTAATAGGGAAATATATAGCCTCCAAATTAAATCGTAATTAAAAGTAACTATTTATAGGATAGAAGGAGGAAAGTAGTATTATTATATAGCTAAATATAATTAAAATTTATAAATCTTCCGTAAATAACTGTTATAAATACCCTAATTTATTAAACCTCTCTATTTAATTATTTAACGGATCGTATAAAATATATTATTTAAGCCTAATCGATAATAGTTATACCGCCTTAAATTTTATTAATAAACGTTTCATTTATCGTTACTAATTCTCTTTTTATAAGTTTACAATATTTAAAATCTTATATTTCGCTGACGGAAGCCCTATTAAAGGTAATATTACCTATTTTATAAGATTTACAATAGAAATAGGCTATTATTACGAAATTATCGATTTATTCATCCACAACTTAGCCGAAAATAACCCTATTATTTTAGGCTACCTATAATTAGTTTATTATTCGCTAAATATCTTATAGCCTTACAATTCGCTCTAATTTACCATAGCCTATAAAAAACGCAGCTACTTCCCTAAAGGAATCCCTAATACTAAGTAGGAAGCCCCTATAACCGGCCTAATTACCTATATAACGAATTTAACGTTTAAAAAGGCTACTTACAAAGAAATCCTAAATAAAAGCGAACCCGATATTGAACTATAAGCGGATCCCTTTTACCGTATTTCTATTTTCGCAATTATAAAACGAATAACCCGCTAGCAATTTAATTATTTTCGAAATTAGATCGTTTACCGCTTAAAAATTTCCGCAATTAGTAAAATACTAGCGGACTCCAGCCAAGCCGTTATATTTAACGCCGTCCCCTTCGGCGTAATCCTCCCTCTTCTACTATAAATAGTCCTAATACTTTACCAAGTAGTTAGAAGATTCCGTACCGTTATTATAAACTATTAAATCTAAATCTATTACCTCTATATTCCAATAGGTCCTATTAACTTTAACGATATTAAAGAACTATCTACCGCCACCTTTAATTAATTAGTAGAAAAGTATAACTTCTAAATTATTTATATTATAAGGGTTAATATAGTTAAAAATATTAAATATATAATAGAAGAAAATTAATTAGTAGAGGAATATAATATCTTAAACCCGTCCGCCTTTAGTAATAAATTTATATTAAAAATAATTAAAGAAGTTTTTATAAGTAAAGGATAAAGATATAAGAAATTCTTCGATAATAATTTCTATTACTAAATTAATAATTTAATAGGCAAAGGTAATATAATTATTTTAAGGGTAATTAAAGTTTTTAATTCTATTAAAATTACTAGTATAAATAACGATTTTCCCTAGTATAAGGAGGCTATCGATTAATATTTTGCTGCTAATAGTATTACTTTATATAAAGTTACTTCGGAAAATATTATAAAATTTTATAAGAAAGTTGATAAACCCCTTAAAATTAATATATAAATTTAAGTTAAATTACTTTAATAATATTAGCATTATACGAATACTTTCTATTAAGAAGGAATTAAAACCCTTCCCCCTTACCGTTCTTATAATTTTAAAATCGAATTCCGCCCGAAAATAATACCTTTAGCCGTTCGTAGACGCCCTTTTAACCCTAACGAATTTAATGTAATTAAAAAATAGATCGATAATATATTATAGAAAAAATTTATTCGGCTATTATAATTAGAAGTATTTATATTAATCCTTTTAATAAAAAAATTAAATAGAGGAGTCCGCGTTTATGTAAACTACTGTAAAATTAATAATATTACCCTTAAATTATAGTATTTATTACCGTTAATTAAAAAAACCTTTAATACGATTTATTGTACTAAAATTTTTATTAAATTCAATATAATTATTATTTTTAACCGTATTTATATTAAGGAGGGATACGAATAGTTTACAGCCTTTATAATACATTTTAATTTATTCGAATTATTAGTAATACTTTTTAATTTATAAGGCGCTCCCGGAGTATTTTAGAATTATATTAACAATATCCTTTACAACGTTCTTAATATCTACGTAACCGCTTATTTCGACGACGTTTTAATTTATTCGGACAACGTTAAAAATTATAAATAGTACGTTAACGATATTCTCGACTGGTTAATTAAAGTAAGCCTTAGTGTTAACATCGATAAGTACGAATTTTATATAATACGAATAAAGTATTTAGGCTTTATTATTATACTAAGAAGTATTGAAATAGATTTAAAAAAAGTTAAAGCCGTTATTGATTAGGCGGTTTTTTAGTTTAAGAAATCCTTATAGTCTTTTTTAAATTTCGTAAATTTCTACCGCCGTTTTATTAAAGATTTCTCAATAATAGTAGGACCGTTATATAACCTTATAAAGAAGGATACTATATAATTATAATTTATTACGTATAATTCCGCTTTCGAAACTTTAAAACGAATTTTTATTAGCGGACTTATATTAAAAATTTACAATTAGTCTAAAAAAACGGTAATTAAAATAAATACCTCCAATTAGGCCGTAAGAAGTACCCTATCCTAATATAAGGATAATAGTGTCTTCTACCCCGTTACCTACTTTTTATTAAAATATTCGTTTTAAAAATATAATTATAATATATATAATAAAGAATTATTCGCTATTATTAAAATATTCGAAAAGTAGAAGCTAGAATTCGAAGGTGCTTAATAATTTTTCAATATTTTAACTGACTATAAAAACCTTTAAACTTTTATAATTAATAAGTAACTTACTTAGCGTTATATAAAGTAGTCCTAATTTTTATTACGGTTTAACTTTTTAATTAAATATACCCTAGGATTATAGAACCTTCGCCCTAATACTTTAAGCTGTAAACCTAATAACTGCCCCGCTAATATTAATAATAATTATTTGGTAGCCCGCTAATAAGTACTTTTAAATTCCGTATAATTCGAAGACAATTACTTTAATCCTTTAAATTTTACTTTTCGCTCAATAAGCAACTATAATAATAAATCTATTAATAATATTATTTTAAATAACTACGAAATTTTAATTTTTTTTTAAGAGGTTATTTCCTATTTATTAGACCCTATTTGTAAGTAATAGACCCCTAATATTAAAAAGGTATTCTATAAAATATTTGTAGAATATTAGGTAATTAGTAATAGAATTATTAGGTAGTTTAATAGAGTTATTATTAACTTGTATAATAAAGAATTTCAATTCGTTTTAATTAGCTATTAATATAATTCCCCTAGCGTAGAATACCTTAGCCGTAATGCGATTTACGACCTTTTTTAATACGATTTTTATTAAGAAGGGATAGTTTATAATATTAGAGTTTTTTATAAAGGTTATCTCCCCTATATTAAAACGAAGGTTTTAAAACGAGGATCCGCCGGCCTATTTAAACTTTTTAAAATTTCGTTTGTATTATAGAAAAATATTTCTAGTAATTACGTTACTCTACTACTTTTAAATGTTTACTTCGGCTAAATTTTTAAATATATTACCGTCGTTGTTAACTAATTAATTAAAATACGTTATTATATTTTAACGGTAATTTTGGAAGTTAAAGAATTAATTAATTGTTTTATTGACTGGGTATATTACTTTTATAGTTTACTAAATATAATCTTTTTTAATCGTAATACGTAATTCGTTTTACGTTTTTAGAATATTCTATATAAATAGTTGGCCGTTACCTGTAAACTAACCTCCGCTTTTTACCCTTAAATTAATGCTTAGATAGAGTATATTAATGTAGAAATAGAATAATTCCTTCGTTTTTATATTAATTAGGTATAAATTAATTAAATTGAATAATTTCCTTTCGTTAAATTTATAGGTAATAATATAATATTATTGTCGATTAATATTTCGCCTTTCTTCGCTAATTATAATTTTCACCCCTGAATAAATATAAAACTTCGTACCCCGCTATACCTAAATTTATTACCCGCCTAATTAAAAAAGTTTTATAAAGCTAATAAATTAATTAATTATTTTTAAATAATTTAGAATTTTATATTCTAATAAATAAAGCGTATTTAAATATAGTATAAAAATAACGCTAACCGTTGCCGAATTAATTTATTTAAATATAAGGAAGGGGATTTAATATTTTTTAATATAATTAACTTCGCTAATGGCCGATTAATATTAAAGTTTTACTCCTATTAAAAAGGACCGTTCAAAATTATATGAATGGAATCTTATATAGTATACCTCGCCCTATTTTTGAATATAAAGTACGCCCTTATATTTTATATTTCGATAATTCAACCTTAGATTAATAGAAGCCTATTTAGTTAAAATACTTTAATAAATATTAAGGTAAATAATAGTAGAATTATAGTCTATATAAATAATTACGAAGAATATACCGAATAAAATTTCGAAAAGTTTATTGATTATGCTTAGTTAGGTAATAATGTCTATTAGTACTACTATGTATAATAGAAAGGAAATTATTAGCTTACTTAGGAATTTAAAGTTAACGTTATTAATTATAAAGAAATAATCCTACGTTTCTATAAAAAAAAATCCTGGTAAATTAATACTTCCTAAAGTATAATAATAGTCCGAATACGTTGCTAATAATACTGCCCTAATATTTAATCCCGAGCCCGAATTTAAATCCGCTCTTAAGCCCGAATCCGCTCCTAAGCCCCCTAGACAGCGCTCCGCCCGCTTAGTACGCTGCGAGACCGCTGCTATAATTAATATATTTACTCCGCTCTTAGACGGCGTTATAACTATTTGTAAACCGATTAAACCGTTAAATAAGAAGGTAGAAGAATCTTTAATATTACTATATAGGAAAATCCTATGAAGGTTATTAGATATTTAGGTAAGTAGGATACTGCTTATAAAAGTTATTAATTATAATAAAATATTAAAGGAGATGGAGCTGTACGAATGAAAATAGCTATTATTATATATATATATTTTTGAAGCTACTAGAGCTTCTTTTAAGGGGGGATAGTATTATAGGATTAACTTATAATATACTTACCCTATATTCGCACTATAACCATTGTTATAGCACGGTTACGTGTAGGGTTATATGCGCGTACGGACTGGCCTTCCAGGGCTCTCGCCCATATAGCCAGTCCTCCGCACACATCCTTCCTTTCCTCTCCTTCGCACAATAACGTATATCCTACCCTACCCTCAACAGTGCCTCACCCCGTGATAAAACCTCTTATACTATAATAATAAATTTATAACTATGTAAATTTAATATTAGATTATTATTATTAGCGTAGTCGATAGTAGTAACGAATTCGGTTAAATTAAAGTTAAAATCGAGGTTTTCTAGAGTACTGCTAAATAATAAATTATTTAACGTATTATTATTCTAATAATATTAAATAATCTTTTAATAATAGTCTCAATATCCTTCTAATAATCCTTACGCTATTACCAACGAAAATTAGCATTAATAACTAAATTAGCAGGGTTAAACAAATAATTATATTAATTATATATTTCTTTAATATACTATTTACTCCCTATTTATTAATATAAGACCGCCTTTACTCGATATTTATATTTAATCCTTTTAGTATTACAATTTCTTATACCCTAATTTTATTATTTAAACTACTTACCGCAGTTATATTTATAATCTTGCCTTATGATTTAATTATTATTCTTAGCCTTACTACGCGTTTAAACGAATATCGTTACTACAAATCCCAGGCGGTGGACATATTGATTAAGGGTATTTCGTACTCTAGATACTATATCGAAGGGGCTAGCAATAAATAGTCTCGTAAACGCTAGTATTGGAGACTATTATTTAACGGCGGTACGCTCGCTAGGGGACTGCGGCGGTAATAATAAACGACGGCGAAGGCGGATCGTTAGTAGTCGAAATTTAAAGGGAATTGTATTCTCCTTATAAGCGCTTTATTTAAGAGTAATTAGTTGTACTAGATTCGAAGGTATTTTGGCTGGGGATTCTAGTTAAATGTTATTAGTATATGTTATTATAGTCGGCTAGGTGCCTGCGGGAGTTATGACCTACTTTGGTTGTACGGGGTACATATACAGTCGCGAGATTTGTAAGCAGGCGGTATAGTAATATAATAAATTTAATAATATTCTACAAAATAATAATAAAAATAATGAAATAATCGCTCAAAATAATTGCATAACGGTTAGTAAGGTTTTACAATAGTTTTATTTAATTGCGTAGTATAATTAATAGTCGTTAATAGAATACGCGACGGCGACGAAGTTGGGTAGCGATGTATATATAGTACGCGATTGGGCTGGGCGGTTGGGCGGTTGTACGTGCTGTAAAAGTGGGGAGGACTTGACCGTTACTTTTTAGGATTTTAATCGTTACCGAATGCGTTTAGCTGGGAAAATGTATCCTTTTTGCCAAGGCCGTCTTTTGACCAATCGGTTGGCGTTAATTTTATCCACAGATACTTCTTGGCAACGCAGACACCTGAGTTTGGTTGGTTTTTGCGCGCGCTTGGCGAATTTTTGGAAGGCCACTAAGTACCGGAAGTAGAGGGGTGTTCTTGGCAAAAAGGATACATTTTCCCAGCTAAAGACATGTGTCAGATGGTCGTTTGTTTGGGCGCTTGGTCGTTCCGCATTTTGTGTCGTCCATTGCTCGTGATTTGGCTGTTCTGTGTTTTGCTTGGTCGGAGAAAGTTCCACTAGTACGTACTTAGAGCCCGGTACTCATTGATTGGCGGGTCGTCGGGGCCAACCGAGCAATGTGGTAGTGTTAGCGGAATGACTAAGGTACTGTACTCTGCACTAACAGACTGCAGTGGCATGCATAGTCTGTGCATTGGGCCTAATGCTTGTGGCTGTTTACCCTACTTCAACTTTTAACTTTGCACTTGACAACTACCTCTAGCTATGTCTCGTCTTTTGCACAATAATGGCGGCCAAATCATTCACGGTTCCACTGCTCAACAACTCCAAAATCTGCAAATTGGCCCTCAACTCCTTGGCAATCCAGTTCCGCAGCTCAATGGCCGTCAACGAATCCAGCCCGTAACTGGTAATGTTCCTCGTCGCATCCAGGTTCGCCACCTCAATCGTCAACACATCCGACAGCTTCTGAAGGATGCCCTGCCCCGCAATCGCCATGGCTTCCTCGTCCGTCTTGGCTGCCCGGAACGCATTGCCCGCTGATGCTGCCGCCTTGGGAACGAGGCCCTCACGCTCCGCCGCTGCGAGAGAGTCGGCTTTGAGCTGGCTGAAGCGCGCGTCCGAGGCATAGTACGGCCATGACCCATCAGACTGCACATGTAGCTTGAGGCCGGTGAGCACTTGGGCCGGGCCGACCCCGCGGACCGCCGCAGACAACAAGGCGAGCACTTCCTGCTCCGATACCGTCTCGTTGCCAAAGTTGCGCATGATGTCCTCCTGCCGCTCGGCATTCTCGGCGAGGTACCCGGCGTCGCTTACGGCCGTGAGGTCGAGAGAGGTGGCGGGGAGACCGTTGCGCACTCGGTATTGCACAAACGAGTCGAGGAACGTGTTGGCTGCTGCGTAGGCCCCTTGGCCGCGAGAGCCGAGGATGCCGGCAGCGGACGAGAGAACGACAAAGTAGTCGAGGTTGGCACCCGTGTCGGAGAGCACGTTGTGGACGTTCCAGGCGCCGGCAACCTTGGGCTGCACGACTTGGCTGAAGTCAGAAAAGGACATGCTTTCGAGGAGGACGTCCTGCGTTTCCTGTTAGCTGGCTGGGGTTCGTACAAGGGAAATAAAGGGGACGACGGGGCATAGCACATACCCTCAACACCATGGCGGCGTGGATGACACCACAGATGCTCGGCAACTCTCGCGCGCAGTCTTTCACCAACTCGCGCACTTGCCTTTCGTCGCTGGCATCGCACTTCTTCACCCGAATGTTCACATCAGGGCAGGAAATCTCCTTCTCCAGCTGCTCAACCATGTCCTTTCCTCCGCCGCTTCTCGACAACAGAACAATGTTTCGGGCGCCATGCTCGGCCATGTACTTGGCCATCGACCGGCCGAGCCCGCCGGTGCCGCCGATGATGATGTGAGTGCCATCCCTTCGGAAGATCCCTCTCGACTTGCGGTATGTTGCCTGTTAGTTACTCGTTAGCCAACTGCCTAAACTGACTGACAAGCTTCGTCCAGATGACATGACATGCCTTGACCTGATCTCTCCCGCCAACAGCCACCACAACCGGGTGCACCGTCACGGCCCCTCTCACCCACTCGAGCGCACCTGCTAGTTCAGACACCTTGTAAACATGCGTCTTGGTCGGCGGCTGGAACTCCCCCTTCTCCAGCTTGTGCATGACATCCACCAGAGTCTTGTGCATCAACTTCGGCCTGCCCTCGGCCAAGCTGACCATGTCGATACTCACGAAAGACGCGTTGGCGCCCAATTGCGGCCTCGAGCTTTGCCTCCCCGATGCTCTGATCTCGATCAACCGACCAAAGTCAGCTAGGCATTGCCAGGCTTTGCTTTCGCCTTCATTCCTGCCGCCCGCCACCGTCAAGATTACATCGAACCCTGTCCCACCTGTGGCTTCATCCAGCTTTCTTCGCAGGTAGATGCTTCGCTCATCCAACACTCTCTCTTCTGCAAAGCCCAACTTCCGTGCCGCTTCGATTTCGACGTCGTTGGTCACGTACGCCCATGTATCTGCGCCCAACGACTTGGCAACCTCCACCGCCGCGACACTGGATGGCCCAGACAGCTGAATCATCAGCTTATTGCCTGCCTTGACATGGGCGATGGTGGCCAGGGCGTAGTACGCGCGAGCGACATAAATGGGAATCCCGGCGCCCACCTCGGGGGTTAGCCTACTACTCATCGGTACCACGCTGGTTACCTTTGCTCGGGCGTGCGTGCCGAACCGACCCTCGGCTAGGGCACAAACGTTGGCGCCGACAGCGACCTCATGCACCCCCTTACCAACGCGGGAGACAGTGCCAGAACAGCCCCTCGCGATGCTGTGGCGGTGGGAGGCGCCCTGCTGGATGTAGTCGACATCGTCAAGTGTGATGGCACTTGCCGCCACCAGGATCTCTACCTCGTCGTCTTTCAAGACAGTCTCGGGCCGGTCTTCAAAGTGGAGGTTATCCAGCTCACCCTTGGGTCCTTGGCTGGGCGCAAGCTCTAGTTGTCTCAGCCCGTTGAGCTCAGGGGGGTCTTGGAGGAAAAACTGTGTGTAGGGGATGGAGGGACCGAGTTCGCGCGAGATTTCAAGGTTGAGCTGCTGATCAGGTTCCAACCTTGGGACGTATAGCTTGCCCTGTTCCTCGGCGAATTCTAGCTCGGCGCTTTCAGCATCGTTCTCGTCGCTTGCAGCAGAAGAAGAAGAGGAGAGTACAGAGCGGTTGAAGGCCTGAAAAATCAGGTTGGCCTGTTGCTCAGCAGAAAGTCTCGATTCGGGATCCAAGTCCAATGCGGCAGCAACCGCCGAAGCTTCACTCCTCGCCGTCCTCAACAGACCCAGAGCCATATTGGAATTCGGCGAGGTTGGGAAGCGAGTTGCGCCGCGGGTTACCCAAAGCAGTCCCGGCGATGTGGTCAAAAGCCTTTTGATCTGGTCCAGTTGCTGTTCTGCAGCTGAGTTCGTATTGCTGAGGGAGCTGACGAGAGGCTGGTCGAGTTCGGATAGAACCAAAAAGGAGGTGTTGGAAAAGTCAGTGATGTTTTGCAAGGAAGAGACGCGTGCCTGCTTCCCTGTCTGCTGCTCAATCTGGTTATAGACAGCTTTAATCAGTGGAGATTTGTTGGGGTTCGGTGTTTCGGTAATGATTGCTACGTTGCGAGTGGGCTTGTCCTTTGGCTCTTTATTTTCGGTATTGTTATCGGCCTTGTTATTATTGTCGGTCCCGTTTTCAGACTTCAACTCGTCCCATCTGACCTGGAAACACAACTCCCTCGGCCCACCACTTTCCTCCCTCTCGGCTTCCAGAGTGTCAAACTGCAACCCAGCGATGGAGATGGCCGCGGTCGCGGAGCCCGGGGAAACAAACGCTTCGATCATGAAGCTTGTTTCATCTCCCTTGTTGCTGCTGTCCTCTACGTTAGAGTGAACGCAAAAGGTTTGACCAGCCCTTTTCTTCAACCGTGAACTGATGGTCAAATGCCTGATGGCTGCCGGCAAGTACGACGTTCCAGTGGTCTTATCATGCCCACCACCGGCGGCACTCAAACTCAGCAAAGGGAGCTGCAACAACTCGTCCAAAATTGCCGGATGAGTTTTATACCCGGTCTCGTGCTGGAACGGCATCTCCGTCTTGGTTTCTCTCACCAAACAGTTGGCCGCGGCCGTGTTTTCATTCGCAGTCACCTCCGTCAAGGTCTGGAAATCGCTGGGGTATTGAGCGCCGACGGAGGAAGCCAGGTGACTGTAGATGGTCTCGGTTGAGTGAAGCGCGAGATTATGGTGCGGGTGTGTACCGGACTTGGCGTGCTCAAGCTTCTGTTGGAGCTCCTTCTTATTCTTCTTGTCGAGGGAAGTGAAGGCGGAGGTGCTGTGGCCAGAGCAGGGAGGTGTCTCGGGAGTTGTTGAACCTTGGGCTTGGGCTGCTGGCCCGTCTGCTTCGACGTTTATGGAGCCGCTGTCCGAGGCCGAGGAAGAAGCTGGTTTGGGGGATGAAGAGCCGGGTGCGGAGTCGGACTGTCCATCATCCAAGGAGGAGGCAGAGGAGACAGCGTCGTCGTCGTTGAAGGTTACAGTCTTGGGATGGGACTGATCCCTTGCCCTTGACAAGCCGAGAGGCTGGCGGCGGACAGGCGAGGCAGAGCCAGCCTTGACGAAACCCGTACAATGCTCTTGCCATCCGCGACTCTGCTCAAACGAACTGATTCGAAACGAGTCTGGCTGGCCAGTATCGTCGCCAGGCCGGATGGTAAGCAGCACCTCGTACTCCTTGTCCTCATCCTCCAACCACAACTGCTCATCCACTCTCAGGTTTCTGACCTCAAACTTGCTCGCCTCGGGCCCAACATGTCCCTCTCGCCTCATCAAATGCAGCTGCCCGGCCGCCTCCACCACCATGGACACAAATCCTGACGCTGGGAAGACCATCCTTCGTCGTTGACCCTGGCCTTGGACAGCATAATCCTTCAACCAAGGCAAATCCCTTGCACTCAACACATTCCTCCAAGTAGGCTCAATGTCTGAACTCCAGTCTGCCAGGACGCCCAGCAAATCATGTCTCGGGAATGGCTTCAATCGATGCTGCCTCGCGATCCTGCTCTCAGCCCAGTACGACTGTCTAGTCCAGGGATAGCTGTACAGCCCCGTGACCAAGTCCGGACGTTCGTACTCCTCCCGGTTGTGGTTGATATTGAACCAGTTCAGCCCCTGATAGCCGTGGGTGAAGAGAGCACCGGTCGCTTCGAGGGCGGATTGCGCGGCGGACTTGGAGCGGTCGAGGACAGAGAGGTAGGTGAGCTTGGTGGCTGTTGCGGCCATGTTGGCAGCGCTTTGTGGGGAAGAGAGGTACTTGATGGTTTGCATTATCGGCCCTTTCAACGCCGCATGGGGACCGACTTCGAGCAGGATATCCGGCCGGAAGTCGGAAATGAGATGTTGCAGCGCTGTGGAAAAGCGGACGGGCTGCGTGAGGTTATCGACCCAGTAAGACGGCCCCAGCTCCGATAGGGAGGCCAGGCGACGGGCGTGCAGAGACGAGTAGAACTCGACGGTTGAAGACGCTCGCGAATCAGGCGGCTGGATGTGCGAGACGGCTTGGAGGTATTTGTCGGCGATCATGGCCATGTGCGGGGAGTGGTAGGCGACGTCGACAAAGAGCTTGCGGTTGAAGGTGCCCTTCTTCTGGAACAGCTCGGCGACCCGGCCGATGGCGGCTTCGTCGCCCGATATGGTGGTGGAGGAGGGCGAGTTCTCGCAGGCCACTACTGCTTTGGATTCCGACGTGTTGATCTGCTGGAGAAGAGGTTCGCAGTCGGCGGCACCTGCGCCTACGGCCAGCATGGAGCCTTTGAGCTCCGGGTGCGCCTTCTTCAGCTCGACAATCATTTGGCCGCGGTAGTAAGCGGCTTCCATGGCTCCCTCGAAGCTCAACGCGCCAGCTGCGTACGCGGCACCGATCTCGCCCGAGGAGTGGCCGGTGACAGCGCCGGGCTTGACGCCGAACGAGTCCAGCAGGTCTACCAAGGCCAACTGCACAGCGGAGCAGATGGGCTGGGAGACGTGCGCCTGCCCTACTTTGGTCGTCTCCTTGTCCCGCGTGAGTTCCTCGTAGATGGAGAACTCGGCGCCTATTTTTCGCAAAGCCTCGTCGGCTCTCTTGATGGAGTTCAGGTAAACGGGATGGGACTGCAAGAGCTCGCGGCCCATGGCGTACCATTGCGCTCCTTGGCCGGTGAAGATGAATGCCAGCCGGGGCTGTTCTGACGAAGCGCGCATGGGAGTCAGGTCGTGTCCATTTAGCGATCCCGCAAGACCAGAACAAATCGTTTCAACGACCGACACCCTCCACGGGAAATGCGACCTGCGCTGGCAGAGCGTGTAGGCCAGATTCCGCGGCATGGTGGTCTGATACAACTCGGCATGCTGCTCCAGCCAGATACCCAGCTCCTTGATACTCGTCCTTAGCGCCTGCTCATCGTTGGCCGACAGCACAAACAGTCTCGGAGTGGTGTATGCGCCGTGCTCGCCCAGCTCGATCCTGCGATGGACTGGTGGCCCGGACAAGATACACGTCGAATTGCTCCCGGAAAACCCAAAGTTGTTGACGCACGCATACTTTTTGTTTGCCGGCCATGGCCTCTGTTGCTTGGCGACGGCCATGTTCCATTTCTGGAACGGAATCTCTGGGTTTTCGGTATCAAAATCCGCGTTGGGGAGGACGAAGCCGTAATAAAGCGAGAGCACGCCCTTGATAACCGACACCAGGCCGCTCGCGCACTCAAGATGTCCGACATTCGGCTTGCTGCTGCCGATATACAGCGGGTCGTCTTTGGTGAAATGCCGACCGACGGCGTTGTATATGGCCGTGGCCTCGATCGGATCGCCCTTCTTGGTTCCCGTGCCGTGGGCTTCGAAAAAGCCGACTTCGCGGGGGTTGATTTTGGCGGCCGTGAAGACGTCCCGCAACAGCTGTTCCTGCTCGTCCGGGGAGGGCGCGACGATTCCCACGGTGCGCCCGTTGTGGGAGATGCCGCTGTGCGTGATGACGGAAAAGATGTGGTCGTTGTCTTTGAGCGCCTGTTCGACGGGTTTCAAGATGATCACGGCGCAGCCCTCGCCGCGGGCATAGCCGGACTTGGCTCTTTGATCAAAGGCGTACGTCTTTCCTGCGTCGGAGAACAAACGGAGCATGGACATGGACACCCATACATCCGGCTGAGTGATAACGTGGCTGGCGCCCACGACTGCCGAGTCGGACTCGCCGTTTCGGATGGACTGGACGGCCAGATGCAGAGCGTGCAAGGAGGAAGAACAGGCCGTGTCGACGGTGAAGGTCGGGCCGTGCAGATTGAAGTAATAGGCTAATCGGCCCGACAGGAAAGCCGGTTGGTTCCCCGTGGCGTCGAAGGAGGGCATGGTGTCGAGGTCCCGCATGTGCGACATTCGGTGCTCGCCGTAGTTGCCGCCGATGAAGACGCCGGTGCGGGTACCGGCGATGCGCTCCCGGGGGATCCCCGCGTTTTCCAGGGCTTCGTAGGTACATTCCATTAGGAGACGTTGGGCTGGGTCTGTTTTTGGGGAGAGGGGGTTGTTAGCCATTTTCTCTGTTATCTGTTTGTTTTTCCTCTTTTGTCTCCATCACTTGTGCCCTGCCCCGGGATCAACAAACAAAACACAACCCAGAGAAAGAAAAAGCGAGTTACTAACCCATCGCCTCAGCCTCCCGCCTCGTGACATCGAAAAACGCCGCGTCGAACTCGCCCAAGTCTTGGTTGATAAAATACCCGCCCTGGGAGTTGAAGGTCCCCTTTTTGTCCGGATTCGGGTGGTTATATGCTTCCTGGTTGAATCGGTCTTGGGGGATCTTGGACCAGCCTGATCGGCCCCGGCACATCATTCTGTAGAAATCCCCTGGGCTGGAAACGTCCCCGGGGAGGCGGCAGGACATGCCTACTATTGCTACTGGGGCGGGGGTGCCGGGGGTGCCGGACGCGGAGGGGGAGGGGGAGGGTTGATGGTTGTTGGGTGGCGCAGCAGGCCCGGCGGACGGACCGGCGTTCGAGTCGTGGGATGACATTTTCTACGATGATGATGGGTCGTTTGGATTGTTGGGAATGAGGAGCCAACTGAGAGAGCAAGTGATGAACATGAAAACCAGAGAGAGTCAGAGGGACTGAAAGAGATGAGAGGGAGGTGATGAAATGAGAAGTGGGAGAAAGAAGCCTTTAACGAGTGCCGAGGAGAGCAGCGACGACGACCATCAGCGACAGACACTGTTGGAAAATTTGATGGCAGTACAGTGGCTGGCTTGATTGAGATGTCGGTCACTTTGATGAGTCCCGTCCCCTCGTCAAGGAGGCGTTACTAATCGTCTTTCTGAGAAACGACATCCACCAAGGGATTTCCGAGAGGTCAGTTCTTTTAAGTTGGACAGACAGCCACGGTGTACAGCCACAAGGGAGTGTCAGGGTCAACGGGTGATAATCACGCTTCCATCCGCTGAGCAGAGCAGAGCAGAGCAGAGGCCAGAGGGTCATGCTATATTTGCTTGTGGATAGGTATCTGCTTGCGAATGTCGGCGGCAGCTGGCTGTGCTTATGGAGCGGTCAATGCCAGCCGGACTGCAGCATCGGGTGAAAGATGCTGAAGGGCCCTCCCTTCATAGCTTCCTGGGCTTGCGATTGCCCATGACCCCTTTTTTTTCTTTCTTTTTTTTTTTTTAACAGCGCTTTCTTTGGACTTTGAGCACCGAGCACTGGACATATCTCGGAGCCATCGGAGAAAGCACAAGGACAAAAGGGGCAAAAGGGTAAGAGAGTCTTCGGACAGGGGGATCCAGCAGATGAGACGCAGGCAGCGTCAAGCCACCACGGAAAGCAAGTGTCTATCGAGGTTTCTCAGACCACACACACTCTTCATGCCTGCCGCCTTATGCTTGATCAATTCAACCTCACACACAGATTGCACGAACCTCTCCAAAACCCCAAGCCGAAGCCATCTTCATGCCGGTATCATTTGTCAAGACCATACCGTGCTTGCATCTTTTTCCCGATCACGACCCAGATTCCGTACCTATGGTAGCAGCAACAAAGTCGATATGTGTCTCTGGTCCATGTGTCTCGTTTAGGTACCTAGTGGCTTCACCCCGTGGCAGATGGCCTTTGCAAGCCCAAGGCTCCTACTACATAACGTGTGACGACGGCCTTCAGATTCTTCCACTTCCGATCTCGCAGTGGGAATGGCAGAGCACGTTGGGGCAACACAGAGGGCAGCAGCACATGAGGGCATGTAGGTAGCATGTGCAGATTGCTGGTACAATTCAATATCGGAGTACCTATCGGACATTCGATGCATACGACTCGGCGACCGAACGGCCGGAATCTCTGTGAAGCTCTCCACTACCTCACAGAGATTACCTAGACTGTGACTCGAGGAGGGGTCAGTCGGCTGGAAAGGAAGTGCCCCTCTGCCAAATGTCCTACCAGTCAGTGCCTTCTGGTTTACAATGGAAGCTGTCTCTTGGGGTGACGATCCGACTTGGCATGGGCAACCATTCCCCGGCCGCGAGGACCGAACTGGAGTTCATCCCTTTTCGGTTTCTGCTTTGATAACCGCCGCGTCCTGGTGGCCCCGACCAGCTCGCTCCCTCCATCAACGACTGACCCAGAATGAACCCGACGGACAACCTGTCTGTCTCGAACCATTTCCTTTCACCACGATGCATACAGCGTCTTGATGACTGCCGACTACGGCACGGTCCCTGGGTGCTTCCCACGCTTGCGTACCTGCACTCGTCTTCCAACTTCCGGTCCGTCAAGCGTGGGCAGTCAGTCAGTCAGCATCAGCCTCACACGGCAGACAGATGCCATGTCACCGACATTGACGCACCGCACCCTGGCGCCCTCTATCGCCACCTTTGCATTTGCCTGCCTGCCTGCCTACCTACCTCTACCTGTACATGACCACATTCACCAATCACTTCCTCAGGACATGATAAATCCTGCATACAGATACAGTGCAGACTGTAGCATTTACCATCACCAAGGGTCTCTGAATGCACGTTTCCTCGCCTTGAAGTACATGTGATTCTACAGAAAAGCATGCCCGTGACAAAAAGTACCCCCAGGGAACAAGTTGGAGAGAACAGAAAAGTGACTGTTTTGACGGTCAAAGAGATTCCATCTTGGCTTCCATCCTCCTCGATAGTCGACATAGATCAACCATGGACAGCAAGCAGTGCAGACAGACAAGCCCGCCATGTCGGTGAATGATGGAACCGGAGAAATTACATTTTAAGCGGCAATCAGCCCACGACTCATCCCACCGTACCATCTCGGGGTGTGAGGACATCCCGTAGAGCTACCATTGAGCGCCCCTGGCTAGCTTGGGGGTCTCTGGGATTGGGAGACTAGTGCAAGACTAAGAATTCTGTACAGTTTTCTTACATTAGTGAGACTTGTTCTTTTATTTGTCGGCGAAATTCTCCATACGGGTAGCATGAAATGTGACAGAAGGACCTGTCTGTCAATCACAGAAGCCAGCACAACATCTTTTGAAATGACGAAACCGGGGATTGGGGAATGGTGACTTCAGAATCATACCATGGCCGAAGCTTTTGCCCAAGACCAACACAGCCTCAAAAGGACATAATAACGGCAACAATGGACAGAGGACGGTCGGTGTCATTGAAGTGTTCACATCAACCTCTCAGCCTCAGCAGCAGTACCAACTCTACGCCTTTGTTTCTTGTGGCCACCAAACCAACCGACGCGGCTTTTGTTTCAGGATAACGGTTACCGAAAAACGCTTCCACGAGAAAAAGAAAAGAAAATCGAGATGAAGTTTCTTTGCCTTCCCGGAGCCTATGGCAGCGCAAAGGTTTGTCGATCCCTGACCCTCCCTCCTTCTTGCTTGCCTTTTTGTCCTTCTCAATTCATCTCTTCACATACACCGAAACATGTCATCCAACTGCATCCTTCCTACAGCACAAACAAGACTGACTGACAGCTCTTGCCCCCTCGATAGAACTTTGAAGTCCAATTCGGTCCTCTTGCCGAAGAATTCAAGCGCCGCGGTCTCGGCTCCTTCACCTACTCCCAAGGCACGCACGAAGTGGGCCCTCCCCCCGGTTGGGAAGACTACTTTGGCAAACCGCCCTTGTACCGGTTCCTCGACGTGTCCCACGGCGATGCCTTTGAGACGCTGCGGCGGCTGCGCCACGTGCCCCGGGGGCTGAACCCCGAAGACACGATGCGGCAGCTGCAGAGCGCGACGGAGGAGGAGGACTGGCACCAGGAGGCCTGGCGCGAGGCGCTGGACGGGGTGTTCAAGACGGTGGATGACGATCCCGAGATCAATGCCATTATCGGATACAGCGAGGGCGCCATGGTGGCTGCTAGTTTCATTGTCGAGGAGAGAGAGAGGTGTTTGCGGGAGAAAGGAAGGGAGAGGAGGATCAAGGTTTGTCCAGTCCAGTCGTCATCCATCCATACTGTCATGTCATCATCACAGGAAGGAGAAAAGGAGCAGAAAGGAAGCTAACCTAAAAAAAAAAAAAAAAAAAGTTCGGCATCTTCATAGCCGGCGCACCCCCCCTCAAATTCGAAGGCAACAAGCGCATCACGGCGCAACTATTCGACGAAGTCGGCGCCGTCATCGACATACCGACCTTACACATTTTCGGGTGCGACGACGCGTTTTTGACTTCGGCCGTCGCCCTCTTCAACGTCTGCGACCCCCGCACCGCAGTCATGTACGATCACGGGTTGGGCCACATTGTGCCCCGCGACGCCGAGAACGTTTACCGCCTCGGAACGGTCCTGGAGAACGTCGTGCCCAAGGTTGAAGAACAGATTCGACGGGAGGCGCATTTGACTTGGAAGGAAAGGAGGGAGGCGATGATCAAGTTTGCCGAGGGTCAGGGACAGAGACAGGAAAAGGGACAACAACACGGGCAGGAGGGACTGGGGCCGGGACAGGAACAGGGACATGGAGGTGTGACGACGAGGCCGGGAATGCACCAGCGCGGATGCTCGCATTTGTCTGCGGCTACGTCGGCGTCGGCACATGGTTCTGATCCGAGTCCGACTAGTGGGAGTATCACGCCCGCGGAGGTCGATTTTACCGTTGGTGAGTTCCCGTGCGATGGAGGAGTTGGTTGTGACTTGTGAGATGATGCTAACTGAACTGGTACCTTAGCTATGCTGAGGAGGACGGACGTTTAGGGTTGAGCGGCCCATGCAGACCCTGACATGGAGGTCCGGGCTCTAGTCCGCCGCATGGATTGGATTCCGGAGGAGGTTGGAAACGAGAGCGGCTTGGGAACTGGTTGGAACTATGTGGTTGGAAAGATTGCATTCGAACGGCGAGGGAAAAAAAAGGTCGAGAAACAAAAGATTGTTGCTAACACAAAGAAAAAGAAAACGGTTGGGCTGGGAAGGCACTTGGAAAAGGGGATTCAGGTGGGAAAGGAGTTACCCAAGGCAGTGTCTGTGGCTGTCAGATTTCAGATTCTTGGGCTGCGAGATGCATGGGATTTGCGTGCATTTAGACTCGTCGCTTGTGAAAAAGAGAAAGAAAGGGAAAAAAAGAGAAGATGAGTCTGTTCTTGCCCAATTCCCGTCTTCGAGTCCTCGAGTCCTCAGTTGTTGCTTCCCTTTTACTTTTTAGACTAAGGCATCAACGACACCACCGCAGTTCCTCTCCGGTCCCAACCCGTGCCGTGCCGTCCCGTGTCCCGTAGTCCGTTGGTCCGTTCCGTAATGCTGACAATTGAAACCCTCCAGAACCTCTTAAAACCCAACTCTACCCTCCGCTTCCATGAGATTCTCAAGACTCAAAAGGAGACTGGACGCCACCACTTCTCAGCTTGGATGCATGGCAATGCCTTTAACCAAGACACCTCTATCCAAAAGCAGGGTCAAGGCCACTGACTAGCGAACCGAATCCAGTCGCCCATCACCCATGTTTCGCAGGGGATGCAGGTACCATTGCTTTTTCCTGGGACATACAGAGCCTTACACTAAAGAGTGCATGGCTTGCAGCGAGTACAGTAGTTGCACACAATGTTCCAGGCCCGCGGGACTACCAGGACCCATCTCGGTTAACGCGCCTCCCCAGCGCCCCGTATTTTCATTCCTGATGATGGATAAGAAGCCATGCCGGTTCGGTGTCTCTCGAGTCTCGACCGAGGCATTTACGTCCTTTGTTTACTTGGACTGCCTCCCGAAAGGGCAAAGCGTACAAAAGAACAGTTCGCGATTCGCCGGGGCCTTTTCGCTATGCCGGACGCCGTGGACCGACCGACCCCAGTGCCCCTCAGATGCCGATGGAGCCTAGAACAACCGGACCACGATCGGTTATGGCGATCCACCGGCGCTAGAATCGATAGAAGCCAGGGAAAAAGTCTCTTCTCACCCCGGTATCCCAGCATTTTACATGTCTGATATCCCAGGCTCCCAGCGAATATCCCAGCTACATAGGTCATCGCAAACTGGCTTGGCGATGGGAATATCGTGGAGACAACCGGAGACGACGACACCTCGACGACTCGACGACGATAATATGAGCCGAAATCACGAGTTCTTGTCCGGAGCAAATCTGCCAAGAGAAAAGTGTCTCTCTTCTTTCCACAGGAAACATGCCCTGTCCCGGTCGTTCAGCTGCCAAGACGTCAAAGAGTCCTCCCCACGGCTTCGAATATTGGGCGAATCGATGGTGTCAGCTCACTTGGACAGCTCGGACCAACCACCCCCACGACCCAAAGAGCAAGGAGGTCCTCATTTGTGAATTGCAAAGGAGAATGACTGAAAGATGACGGCTTAAAGGGCACGGATCGGACCATGTAGTCAAGTGTCTGTGCTCGCAAGTTGGGGGAAAGGAGAACCGGGCACCAAAATATCATTCCATTCTCACGGGCTTTTTTCGGTCTCTGAGTGAGACATGCGTAGTGACAGAAGCTTGGTAGTGTGCTACCTAACCCTCGCCGTCCCTCGGCACGAAGCCTTCATGTTTTCCTACAAAATGAATCCCACGCACGTCCTCTTGGCATCCCGTCTCGAGAGAGCCGCACTAGCAGCCAAGGTACGTAGTGTCGAATCTCAGACAAAGAGACAAATAGCTAGACCTACAAATCATACGTTGCCGACCACTCGGCAACCAACTCTCGAGCCACTGTAAGCACAAGCGAACACACCACCCTACATGTATGTGCCTTTGCCCCCCGATTGGAAAGGACAAACAATCAGGAGAGAAAACCCATACGTGGATCGAGTGAGGAACGCCCCGTGCCCTAGTGTACAATGTCAGCCCTAGTGTAGTGATGAAAACGGGGATGGCCCCGGCTTTGGAAGAAGGCCAGCTGACTTGACGCCATCTCCTCTTTTTGTGCTTTGCTTTCATGCAACGAAGGGGTGGTGGCTTTTACAGAAATGATATATCGAACACGCTTGCCTACCTCTACTTTCCATGTTTTCGTGCTGAACGGTCTGGCTGTTGTTTTGATTGTGTTTATTTTTCTTAACAACTATATGTATCTCTACGACGACTACTACTACTACCTACCAGGGTTGAACTAAACGATAACGACACACATTCCTTTCCTTTCGCTGACAACTGACGTCGATCAAGCAATATCACACCACAGATAATTGAACCCATCCATCACACACCACTCATTGCTTTTCTTTATCTCATCGCTGTCTCACACATCTCCAACAAGGACCAAAATCCAACCAACCAATGACGGCCTAAACGTCCTCTGACATTGCCCTTTCGGCATGTTGACGACGACAATAACAACTACGATCTCCACTTACATGACCTAGTCAACATAAGCTTCACCAAGCTTCCAACTATACTAGTCTACTAGACTATACCACGCTGCCACGCGACATTGACGCAGATCACTTCCGATCCGTCAAACGCACGAGTCATTAATGGTCCATCGTTCATCATCATCATCGTCACAAAGTGAAACAAACATTTGTTGAACCCATCCATCAACCGACCAAAAACAAGACACATATAACGAAACCAAACGAAACGGATGAAAACAAAACGGCGACGAAAATGACTTCAACACCACCACAATCCGAGGTTGAAGATGTACAAGACCTGCTAGGGCAGGTAGTCCCCTTCCACCTCTCGCCCGGGATCATCGTGCTCAGCTACGTCATCAGTTTATGCGGCGCCATTTCGACGCTGGAGCTGATGAACAGGCGGACTTCGAGGAAGGGTCTTTATAACCATTTGTTGCTTTTTGGCGCGGCGATTTCGATGGGGGGTGTGAGTATTTGGTGTATGGTGAGTGTTTTTCCCTCCTTTTGTCTCAGTCCCTCTCTCTGTCTGCTAACCTCATCCCTTCGGTCGGCAAGCACTACATAGGTAACCGGGCCATCATCCTCCACAACGGCCAAGTGTCTCTCCAGATCGCCTACAACGCAGGCCTAACAGCCGCGTCCTTCTTCGTGCCCATCATCGTCTTGAAATCCGCCTTCTTCTTCATAACCGGCAACGCGAGGCCCGTCACCTGGTGGCGCATCCTGCTGGCGGGCGCCTTGTCAGGCGGCGCAACATGCGGAATGCATTACCTCGGCAGCGCCGCCATCAGGAACTACAAGTGCAGCTTTCACACGGGGTACGTGGTGGGCGCGACGGCGATTGCCGTTTTCGCCAGCACGGCCGCGTTGGCGCTCTTCTTTGTCTTCAAAGCGCAGTGGACGAATAGCTGGTGGAAACGGTTGGGGTGCGCCGTCGTGCTGAGTGGGAGTGTGTCGGGGATGCATTGGTGTGCGGCCGTGGGGACCGAGTATCGGTTGCAGAATCTGGAGAATGCGAGGAGAATGGTGGCGCACAATGTTACGATTATTGTGGTGCCTTTTTTGGTGAGTACCTTAGACTAATCCAGGAAAACGGAAAGAGGGAAGAGGGAAGAAAGGGGCTGGGCTGACTGAAACTGAAAACAGGCGATATCAAGTTGTTTGGTCATGGCAGGCGTAGCCATCCACTCGAGCCGAATCCGCAAAGTGTACGCCAGCAAAGCGCAAAAGATCACACTCGCTGCAGCCATTTTCGACGACCATGGCCGAATCCTCGTTACTCCAGATGGTAACTTGCCAAGTGAGGAGATCACCACCACTTTTCTCCAAAAGGTATGTTGTAAACAAACCCCGCCTTTATCCCCCTTTGCTAACTACCTGTAATGCCACCGCAACAGACCCAACACGACATCTTCTCAACCGGCCACCCGCTCTTCCACTGGCTCTACCAAGCCTCGCGAGACTGGTACCTCATGTCCAAAATGGTCGACAAGATGGACCTGCACCTGGCCTCGCTCCCGCACAGTCCCACCTCGCACTCGCGCAAAGCGCGCATGGGCATCGAGTTCATGGACGAACAAGGCAAAATCATCGACGACTACGACGTCATATTCCGGGAAATGTTCTGTCTGGCGACTGTCGACCTCTCGGCCAAGTTGGACATGCCGCTGGACGAAGCGGGCATTTTGTGGGACGAGATTTTGACGACGGGTGGGATTTCGCGTACAAGTTGGAGTGGGGGGCAGAGTCCCGGTGAGCGCAGCAGCAAGAGGAATTCCGAGGCCAGTATTCACGGCGGTAGTTCTGGTTCTGGGCTTGACAAGAAGGGGTCGACTTCGACTACTTCGACTACTACGACTACTACGTCCACTTCGGCTTCGGCGGCGGAGATGGCGGCACAGAAGAAGATGAACATTGAGGATTTGGCGGAGAAGGGAATGATCCACACGGGCGACCAGGGACATGGTTCGCTGATGTTCTTGGTCAAGAAGGTGCAGGGCAGTCATGCGGCTGACAAGCTGGAGGCGTCGGGACATATCTTTGCCGACTTGCATCAGGTGTGCAAGATCATGAACAGCAGCATGCAGATCCGGACGGGCAAGTTGGAGGAGAAGCTGAGGTCGATGGAACGAAACACGCAAGACGCCATGCTGGATCCGGGTGTACACGTTGGTTTGTTCGCCATCCGGGCACGGGTCGACGTCCAGCAATTCCATGTCATGGTCCGCAAGGAAGCCCGCGGTTTGCTCCCGAGCGTCAAGCTTCCCATCCAACGTCTCGACTCGGCCGACCTCGACTTCCTTCGCCGTCACGACGGCTTGTCGATATCCTACTTTCTCAAGCGGTTCCGACACAGCGAGGAGATGGCCCAGCAAGACGCCAAGATGGCCCGTATCTTGTACGACGCAATCAAGGACCTCCGATCCCTTGTCGACGACACTCTGTTCGATGAGGCGACGCTGGTGGCCAAGGCCTCCCAAGTCCCATGCAAATTGCCCTACAATGATTCGCGCGCCATCACTTGCTCCATGCTCGCCTTCTGCATCATGATTCCCATCCACAAGACCGTCAACTGTCCGGATTTCGACTTCACTCCCCTGCCCTTCTTCAAGGTTCGTCAGCTGGCGTACAAGAACTCGCCCTACCACGCTGCTTTCGCCCGGTCCGTCCATCGCGAGATCTACCCAATCCTGAACAGCCTGCCGACGATTCCGACAACCGCCGTCGCCAAGCGACGAGTCCTTCCCGCCTGGTTATCCTCCTGGCATCCTTCATCATTTTCATTGATAACCCCGTGGCGAAGAAACAAGCGCCAGTCCCACGACCTCCACCCCTGGCGTCACCAGCGCAAAGACATGGGCTCTTCCTCCAAGGAACACATCCGCCAGGTTTCTTCGCACCGGAGCATCTCGACCCACTCCCTCGACGTCTACAGCACCATCAACTCGGACGACAACAACAAGGGAGCAACCCAGACTATGCCGTCTCCCCGACTTGGTTCCCTCCCTCCACTTTCTACTGGCTCAGCAGCAGCACAGCAGCAGCAGGGACAACAGGGACCACAACGAACCCCGACCCCGACTCGGACTGGAGAGCTCATGACCTGGCCCATGCATCTCCACACGTACTCCCCTTGCGAAAAGCCCCGACAGCTTTCCTACGGCGGCATCATGATCTCTCAGGAAGTTTCCGTGTCAGTCGATGACTCGGCCCCGGCTGTGACCATCTCAAGCGGTAGCGGTAGCGGATCTGGATCGCCGCCGCCGAGTCGTCATGGCTCTCACCGCCATGGTTCTCACCGCCATGGTCATGGTACCTCTGGTAACAGCCGTAGTGCAGGAGGCACAACATTCGATTTGTTGCACGGTGGGAAGAAGAGGCACCGGTTCTTGAGTAGCTATTTGGGCGATCAGAAGAAGCAGAACCAGAACCAGAACAAGCATGCCTCGCGGTCGACAAAGTCTCGGTCTCGAGCATTGACGACGGGGGCGGGCCTGACGCCGCTGTCAAAATGGGCCACAAGCTCAACCACGGGCAGTCCAGTCAGCCCTCTCTCTCACGACAACATAAATCCCAACCGTCGCAGCTCATGCCCACTCGATTCCATCGTCCCTCTCAGCCCTCTCAGTCCACAATCACCCGTCGTCGACGACGACGACGACCACCAAGCATCCGAGCAATGCCTGATCAACCACTGCCGCAAACACCACTACCCGCACAACCACAACCACAACAACCACAACCACAACCACCCCGTCCGTCACGGTCTCGGTCAAGGACTCGGCCAACTCGGCCACTTGTCACGACATGGACCACCACCGCAATCAACCAGCTCATCGACACATGCACGGCGCATGTCGCCCTTCACGGGCTTCCCACTTCATGTTCATGTTTCCGACCGTGGTGACCAGCACTCCCCCTTCGCCTTCGCCTCCTCCTCCGACATGGACCCTTGGGGATCCACCTCCCAATCACAGCTCCAATTTGAACTCCAGCATGAATCACCCGTAAGCCCAGCCGACCTAAGTCACCTAACTGAACATAAGTCCGAATCAGCTTCTCCCCACCAATCCCACCAGACGCAACAACATAAACGGCGCCCGGAACGCCCCCAAACCTCCATGTCCCCCGGCCTCGTCCTCCCATCACCTCTGGGCACCGGCCCACCACCTCCATGTCTGGGCACCGGCACCAGCACCGGCACCAGCAGCACCAGCAGCGGAACAGGCACCGTCCTCTCCACCTCCTTCCCCCAAGCATTGCAAAATCAAAATCCTCTCCCTCTTCCTCTCGATGCAAGGGCGGGATACATGTACACGGGGTACAGCAACGGAGTTGGTGCGTCTGTGCTGGGGCTGGGAGCGAGCAAGGTAGAAGTAAAAAAGGAGGGGGATGTAGTGATGACGTTTGTGGACGACTTGTTTAGTGTTTGTGTGCATAATTCCGGGAATGGTAGTGGTGGTGGTGGTGGTGGGTTTGGATGTTGATGAGATTGAGGTGGTGAGTGGCCCGATAAATAATTTTCCGTTGGAGTTGTATCTTGCTTTTTGGGCTTGAAAATGGTATTTGAAGGGGATTAAAACAATGAGATGGAGGGACCAGACATGGAAAAAGCGATAATGGGAGGAAAAAGGGCAAAAAATGTGTTCAAGTTGTTTGATTAGTGTGCAAAGGATACCCCAAAACCTATTCTAATGTTTCTCTTTGATGATGCATGTACATACCTCTCTATATGTTTATGCATAGGTGACGTGTGCGGAACTGGATGGACGGTTTGGATGGATGTCCGGTGTGCGCGCACAATGGACGGAATGTTCGAGTTCAAAGTTCCATCCGTGACGTTTTAATCCCATGATTGAAAGAGGATGTGTTAGGAACGTTGGTTGTGGGGGACGTGTGCGGGATGCATCGAATTGTTCAGACCGAGGTGCATTCGGCGGGCGGCAAACAGCTGAGTTGAAAGTGTTCAGGACGGCAGGAAAGAAAAGCTGAAAGTGGAAGCTAGCTGGTAGGTTGTCAAGATGATGACGCGGTTGGGGACGACAAGACCGAACCCCTTTCCATCCATCTGAATGGCAGGCACCCAAAAGAAAGGAGCCGCATCCAAACAACCCAAATGCAACACCATCGATATGTGCCATGCCTTTGTTGCTTGATGGGAAAGACGGAGCGAAAAGAGGAATTCGTTTGCAATTACCCATGGTGGCAAGAATTGTGGTTTTTGCTGTGGCTGCATGAATTCTGAGGTTGATGTAAGCCAGGGCAAGACTTGGCGGGTTTGGCTGCGGAAATGTCATGTTGACACTCGAGGATATCGCGGCGACCAGGCAATGTTCATGGCTAAACAAGGCGTGGATGCGAGAAATTGCCATAGGGTATCAACACTATGCTGTGAAAAGATTGCATCAAATTGATTGAGCATGTAAAGGTTGACCATCTGGGACCCATTCTTCAGGTTCGAGTTCAAACCTTGCGGCGACCGTTTGAGACCCGGCAATAGTAGTGAGATATAATGCCCTAGATCTGCCATGACGTGCCGTGCCAATGTCCGGTGAATGTTTCTGCCCCTTGTCATGGTGCAACCTAAGGTAGGCGGGAAGGGAAGGAAGTGAGTCGGGTCCCAACCTGACCACGCCGCTCAAGACCAGAACCGTCACCCAAAACAACAAGATATTGCCAATTCAATCATTCCAAACCATTGCGCGTAGCTCGTACATGTTGCTCCCAGAATTTCTCGTTAGCTAAACCCCATGCGCGTGCAGAAGCCGGATCCGCATCACCATCTCCCGCCTCAGATCTCTCTCACCACCCGCTCCAACTCTCACCTCCCACCTCACCTTGCCATCACGACCATCCTTCTTCTTGCAAACCAATTTTCCGCAAACCTTGTTTCATCGTCCCAACAATTCCTACCAACCTTTCCCCACCCAAAATCCCCTTCACACTCATGGTGTCTGCCAGCCCATGACACCTGGTCTCGACACATTGACATTGGACCAACATCGGTCTGACACTTGCCAAAACTTTCACTGCATCACAGACCAATTTCTGCGAGTATAAGAACCCCCCCCGATTCGAAACCAATTCTCTCCTCTTGCATCTTCCTCCCACCACACCACCACTTTCTTGACACAACTTTGCACCTCTTCCATCACCCATCGACACTCGTCGCCATTGATCCATCAACAATCTCAAATTGCTTCCTTGTCACCATCTTCCGTGCCAAGGTCACCACCACTCGTCCACACTCGCCTTTTTTTTTTCTCGTTCTCACTTCATCAATCCGCAACCAATATGCCTCCCAAGACTGATTCTTCCGAGGTTGGTCCTTTCACCCCGCGTGAGGTCGAGACTCTGGTCAATGCCTTTCTTTGCATGCCCGAGATGCCTGTTGTAAGTATCCTTCTTTTTCTTTTGTCTTCCATCATCACATCCCCATCGTCCATCATCACCATCCATCACCATCATCATGCCTCTCCATGAAGCAGCATAATGCATCACCACATTCTCTTTGACCTCACCTCATCCTCACCTTAACCAACCAACACCGACCCTCCTTCAATGATACTCACTAACCCATTCTCCTTACTCAGGTCGACTACGTCAAGCTCGCCAGCCTCCTAGGCATGGCCAACCACCGCTCCGCCTCCAACGCCTGGTCTGGCTTGAAAAAGAAGATTGCCGAACACAAGCCCGACCTGGCTCTTCCTCCTAGACCCAAGGCCAAGGGAAAGGCCAACGGCACCGCTGCCGCCAAGAAGACCAACGGCAAGGCTGCCAAGTCTGCCGTGGAGGTCAAGGACGAGTCTGATGCCGATGGCGAGTCTTGTGAGGAGGACGAGGCTTCCGAGGAAAAGAAAGCCGGCAAGAAGCCCGCTGCCGCCAACAAGAAGACCGCGGCTGTCAAGAAGGAGGTCAAGGTCAAGAAGGAGGACATGGACACCCCCAGCGACGAAGGCATCGACATCAAGTCCGAGGCAAGCAGCGATGCCGATGAGGCCGAGCAGCCTGAGCCAGTCATGATCCCAGCCACCAAGAAGCGCGGCCGCCCCGCCAAGGCCGCCGAGAAAGAGGGTGGCTCTCCCGCCAAGAAGGCTCGTACCACTACGGCTGCTACCTCGAAGAAGGCTGCCGCCCCCAAGAAGGCTGCTGTTCCCCGCGGCAGAGCGGCCAAGGCTAAGGCGGCTGAGGTTGAACAGGAGGACCAGGACGGCGAGGAGAGTGATGTCATCAAGGTGAAGACGGAGGATAAGGAGGATGAGGAGATGGGATCGAGCGACAAGGATGCCGATAGTAGCGAGGTGGAGGCTGCTGAGCAATTGAAGCGGGAGCAGGAGGAGGATGTTGAGGGGGAGATCTGAGTCGTCTGCATCTTGTTTGGTTGTTTGGCTTTTGGTCTTTCAGCATCTCACTTGGTCATCGGAACTGGTACCAGCATTATTGCATTAGCGTGGGAACTGGGCATGGGGATATGGTATCGGTCACATCATAGCAAGCAGTTCATGTTCTTTAGGCGACAACAGGGACGGAGGACATACATGTGTGGGAGGATTGACGGCACTCCTGTATTCGTCACTTCCTTCTTTGCTCGGTTGGAACGGAACATTGAAGGAAAAAAGGGCGTTGAGTCTGCGGGTCATGTTTCGTCTCTGTTTTCTTTCATGGCTTGCTTGATACCCTTCTTTCAGTCAGTCAGTCATTTCGGTTTTTCATAGCACGGAACTATAGCATATGTTAGCATGGCGCTCAATTACAGTCAACAACCCCTGATCCATCGTGCATCGTTTTGTGTTGAGTTGGAGAAAAGTCGACATGATTCCACTCACCGTGTCTCGCCTTTCTTTTTGCCAAAAATCTTTGAGTTGAGACTGACCTTGCCACATCCTTTGCACCGTAGCCACGCCCGTCCAATTCGGACCAGAATCATCGAGAGCTCTCCGAGAAGCCAAGCCGCTCATCTGCATACAACACTGCATCATCAATTGACAAGGAAACACATATAACCCGGCCATCCAAGCACCCGTTTACATTCAACTCCCAACTCAATCCAAACATACCATCACCACCATCAAAAGCCACAAGCCCATAAATCTCCCACCAACACCAACAAAACCGCAACCAACATGTGCCACCGCGTCACCCGCACCATCTGCCCCTCCTGCCTCCGCCCAACCGCCTACCCTCAGCGCCAGCGACTCGACCAATGTTTTTCTCCCAAAGTGTACACGGGATGGGTTCCAGCCACCGCCATGTATGAAAAGCATCGGACTGAAGAAGAGACGATTCCCGAGGTGTGCAATCGTTGTCGATATTTGGGGTTGTGGACGTGGTACGGGCAAGGAAATGAGAGGGAAGAGGAGACTAGAGAGAACGACATGGGGAAGAAGGAGGTAGAAGAGGCGGATGAGGAAGCGAAAAAGGTTGTAAAGGGAAAGGGAAAGGGGAAAAAGAAGGTGAATGAGAATGTAAAGAACGTGGAATGGAGCACAACGGAAGGGGAGGAGAAGGGGAGTCAGAACTTGAAGGGATGCGGAAAAGAGGAGAAGGAGAAATTGCCCAAGAAGGCCGGGGGTAAGAGGAAGGCGGGAGGGGTTGTAGACCAGGCGCAGCAACCTGAAGAGGTTGAAACGAAGAGGCGACGCTTTCCGTAGGGGACATCCATAAGGTACTTGGACGGAAGGAGACATGGAAGAAATGGGAAGCGCCATGGGCTGGTGTTGCCTTTTTGCTTCACCCATTCCTGCCATTTCTTCCATTAACAGTGCCCTGAAGCTGTGATCCAGATGGTCGCTCCTTCTATGATCCCACATGTTAGGGACCCAGGTCCTGTCTTTTAAAAGGACTGACAATCTTCTTCTGTCTCTTTCTCTTGAATTAACTACCTCTAGACACATTATCAAATTCCATCATCAGTTCATCATACCGTATCGTTGCATTTCCATCCACGGCATCATTCAGATTCACGCCACGACCCCAGGACGCCCTCTGTAATTACAGCGATTACAGCACCCCTGCACTAACACGGCACACCCCCCCACACACAGACAGACCCCCTGTCGCACCAATCGGCAGCGCCAGAAACAAGATCCTGGATCCAGAAAAGTTAATGGACGATCGCGACGAACGCCCGGGGTTGGACCCAGCATGGGCAGAAATCCTAAGGTACTATACAACCATTATTCCCCGCGGCCTCCGGGAGTGGAACGTTCGTCCGGAAATTCGCCCATTTTAACATATTATGAGAGTGACAGCGACCCGATGGAAGGAGTCGAGGAATTGCCGACCATGACACAAGCAACCCTCCTTGACGTGGTTAAGGACTGCGACAAGTGAGTCAGGTCCTCCCCATCCCTCACCAGTGACCAGTGACCACCGCTGACAAGCATGACAGCTTCCCCTACCCTTACCGCCCTCACCTCCACAACTCCAACACCGTTTCGCGCGCCACTACCGCCTGCTGCTCCCGCTCCCAGTCCCGCGCCACCAGCATCGCCCCCGGCTCCAGCTCCATCCCATCGTCACCACCAGGCCCCTCAACAGCCTCAGGCCCAGAAACGGCCGTGAACCCATCGAAACCTGACCCCGACTGTCCAGACCCCTACTCTCACATCCTCTCCCACCTCTGGACCTTCCACCTCCCCTACGATACCTGTGCCCACGGTCTGATTCCCCACCACATCGTCAGCCACCTGCGCAGCCACCAGCTTTGGACCAAGCACTTCTCTCTGGACCTCCACTCTAGAACCATCGATCTGCTCGCTCCCTCTTCGCAGGACCTGTTCCCCCAAGACAACGGCGACTGGCAGGTAGCTTGCTCGCGAATCCTAGACGACCATATCGAGCTTTGGCGACGCGAGAGTGCCCTAGCAAAGGATATCTTGGGCCCAAGGAAAAAGGGCGAGCAGTTTCCCATTGTTGGAGCAAAGTTCGATGTCGGAGTAGATCGCTCGGCCATCGGATTGCTGGGTATGGTAGGCAGGGGGGCCCACATGACTGTTTACTCTCGCCGCGTTTGCTCCTCCTCATCAAGCTCGTCTACTATGTCTGATGTCGATGGACAGTCACCAACTGGACAAGACTTTCTCTTTTGGATCCCCCGTCGCGACCGCAGCAAGTCTACCTACCCCGGCAAACTGGACCAGGCAGTCGCCGGCGGCGTAGCCCGCGGCGAAACACCATGGGAGTGTATAATCCGGGAAGCCGTCGAAGAGGCCGGGTCCGCCCTAACCGACGAGTTCGTGCGCAGCCACGCCAAGCCGGCCGGGACGGTTACCTGGCTCAACATCTCGGACTCACGGGCCGGCGAGGGACAAGAAGGACTCATCAACCCGGGTGTGCTCTATGTTTATGACTTGGAACTTCCTGACCAAGGCATCAATTTCCACTTTCAGCCGGTGCCTGGGGATATCGAGAGCTGGATGATCATGAATACGGCTGAGGTGATGGCGGCCTTGAAGAGGTTTGAGTTTAAGCCGAGCTGTGCCATGGTGATGATTGACTTTTTGGTGAGACATGGCGTGATTACCGAGGAGAATGAGGAGGATTATGTCGAGATTGTGAGTCGGTTGCATCGGCTGTTGCCGTTGCCGACAAGTTCGAGGAGGGAGAGACAGAAGAAGGCTACTGCCAATTGAAGGGGGTTTGAAGGGTAGTGAGGGAAGATACAGCGTATAGGTGAAGTCAATTGAGTGACAGCGAAAGACGGTCGGGTAATGAAGAATGGTGGGAGGGAACAACGCATTAGAAGATGAAGGAAGGATAGGCAACCAGCCAAGACAGCGAACTTAACGGACGGGAAATGCATGCTGGGCTAAGAAAAGCGGTATTGGAATACTTGGAATAGGTAACACCCAGAAACAAAAGTTAAAAATGGAACGATCAAGTAAGACTACCTACCAAAAGAAATGCTGAGAAGCAGTCTAAGCCACAATAGCCTCCCGTCTTTGTTCCGCACTCACAGTCACCAGAACGAAGCCAAAGAATATCCGGTGACAGAAAAGGGCCTCAAACCTACCCGCTCAACGTCCTCCTCATGGTATCGTACAATAGTCTCCGTAATCCGTGCCGAGTTTTTGACTGGCAGTTTGTGTCTGCAAACGGTGGTTCTGCGGCAAAGAAGATGTGGTTAAAGACAAGAAATTGAAGTCCAGAAGGAGTAAGTTGATGTTGGACGACGGGAACGATTCCAGGTTGACAAGCGGGATGCGGGACGGGAAACAAACGGCCATTTGCGGGCCACAACCAGCCGCTCTTTAGTGCTCCAGGGGCACAAAGTCTTGCGATGCCGCTACAGTGATTACGGTAGGTAGGTACCTCTATACATTGTCCGTCGTCGCTGCCCGTGCTCCTTCCAATCTGCAATGCAAACATGGAACCTCGTCCTGCCCAGGGGCATGGAAGGAACATTTCCCGATCGATGTCTGCATGCAAGAACCATACTTACGCGGCGGTGGCTGCACCGGGAAGTCCCGCGCAAGAACGGAATGAAAGGCGCATTGACCTCTTCCCGTCCTCCCGAAGCAGCAACAGCCGAGGCGGAACGAAGATTCACTTGACCTCTTTGATAAGTCCTAGTTTCACCTTTTTTTTTCAACAATTCAACAAGGGGCCTCATGGCGCAACGGTAGCGCGTTCGACTCCAGATCGAAAGGTTATCCGTTCAAATCGGGTTGGGGTCATAGCTTTAGAGCAAGGAATGTTTTTTGCCCTTTTTTTCGACCTTGCATCCTTTTTGTTTCCCCCATCCTTTTCTGTTACTGTAGGCTCCTAGGGCAGCCACCTTCCACCTCTTCGCCCGTCGTCCCTATGAGCTCCGCCTCATGATCTGGGAAGCGACCATCTCTCGGCCCGCCGTGTCCAAATCGACGTCCTCATCTGGCATCCTTCACTGACCCAGTGGACTGACTGCTTAGTTTCATTGACGCCGCCGCCCGTCATACTCTCAGCCTGCCGAGAATCCCGCAAAGTAGGAATAAAGGTGTATACCATGATCACGTCAACGGAACTAACTGAGCACGGGAGAAGAGCAAACAAGTTCATTCATTCATTTGTACTCAAACAGAAGCCCAACACCAGACAAAACCCCGAACCACAAAGAACCCCTTCGCAATGGTCCCCCATGATACGGGCATATCTTGTGTCCAACTTGAACAACGCATTGCGTCCATCCACCGATTCTAACCAGACGTCTCCTGCCATTTTCGCCAGTTCTCAAGACATATGCCAGGGCGGCAGGGCCCAGACCCAAGGGAACCAGTCTTGTTGGCTGGGAAAGAAGGAAAGCTGGCAGAGGGGCCAGGGACCGCCAAGTCTACCCGGAGAGCGGCTTGTGCTCGACGAGCAAAGACACGGCCGGCTCGTCACACTCGGGCAACTCGCCATTCAGGCCAGCAAAGTATTCTTTGGGGCGAGAAACCGGGAACTCGCACCCCCTGTGCCAGTCGTCAACACCATTGGCGGCCCATCCGCGGACGTGCCTGGCCGCATTGTCCGCCCTGTTATACAGCCTCCGCCTTGCCTCTCCGTCCTGACGACGTCTAGCGTGGCCAGGCACCCAGTGCAGCTCGAGGCTAACGTCCATGAGAGCCGAGGACGCGGCTGGCGTGGTTGATGAAGTGCCGCTCGAGCTCCTCCATAGACTGCTCGATGGCAGCCATGGCCGAGGTGCGCAGGCCGGGAGTGGTGATGGGGAGCTGGCCGCCCAGCATGAGGAGGGCGCCCGCGGAATCGGTGAAGATCTTGACCGTGACCTTTGTCCGAAATTGTCCGCCGCTGCTTCAACTGCTTTAACTTGGCGGCTCTCCTCTTCAGCTTCTTCTCCTGCTCCCTTCTGGCCATCCTCTCCTGCTGCTTTCTCTCTGCCTTCTTCTCTCGCAGACGTCTCTCGCTTCTCTTTGCGTCCATGTCCCGTTTCTTTCTCCTCTCCTCCTTTGCCAGATTGCGCTCTAGTTGCTTGGCCATCTTTCTCGCCAATCTCTCCTCCTACTCTATGTCCCTCGCCTTTTTCTCCTCCTTCGCCTGCCTCCTCTCCTTCTGCTGCTCCTCCTTCAGCCTGCCTTCCAAGCGGTACAGCTCCACCATCCCGACATGCATGGCAAAAGAAAGAGCCAGTGTCTCTGCGCCCGTCGTGTTGAGCGTCTCGTCCGCCCACACTGGCCAGCCCGCCCAAACATGCACCATGCCGTTAGGTGCGCCCGCCAACTCCAAGCTTGGGTCATGGCGACGGAACGCTACACCCACCCCGGCAGAGGTGTTGGTGTGCTGGTGGGGATCCAGCGAGGCGTCGGCGAAGATCACCACTTGGGTGTCTTTGCGGCTGTTGACGTGGGAGGCAGCAGCTTGAGCGGCTTGGGAGGCCTTGGCGTACGCGCCGTTTTGGTCATTTTCGTCTTTGACCATGATGTGGCCACGGAAGAAACGGGGGTAGCCTGGAAGGGAGAGGGGGGTTAGCTCAGCTGTCATAGTGCTCAAGTGATCTGTTCGCTGGCGCCATGATCTTCTGGGACGCTTTGTCTGTCTACGAAGGCAAGCATTGGACACATGGATATGCTGGGAAGAGCCCCAGCTGGCCCCTTTCTTCTTCTTCTTTCCCGCGCTCATTGTTTTGCCAGGTAGAAACGGTGACAGAGACAGCAGGAGAAAGAAAAGAAGGGAGTAACAGGGGAACAGAAAGAAGCAATTCAGAACTTTGCCAAAGTGTCCACGACGATGCGAACAAGCCTGCTACTGATAACTCAAGACAAAAAATAGGAGCTTGACTTCCCGCACCGTCCCTAATGTCTTCGCGCACCCTTTTTGACTTGATGCATCGCCATGACAGCTGACATAGTTTTCAATCGTTTTTATATGAAAATTTCCGTATTTTCAATGTTTCGAGCATAGCGGTACGCGGTACGCCAAATCAACCGCGGTATACTAAGTCGATCGCTGTCGCTGTCGCTATTACGCCCTAGGGGGAAAGGGGGGGCGAATAATAGACGGTCTGGCAGGGAGTTAGCGTTGCAATAGGATCTTTTTTGCTAAAGCCACTATATAGGAGTATCGGCTTATAAAATTCGTTAATTGTTAAATATTATTATATAGGAGTTATCGTTATTTCGAATTGTACTATTATTATAAACCGTATATTATATTTTAATGGACGTTGCGGTAGAACGAAAAATTAGTCGTTCAATAGTAAATTTAAATTTCAACGGCAAGCTCCAACCCTAGCGCCGGTATCCACCCAATTAATAATTCGCTCTATATATTTATTAATAAATATTAACAATATTTATATATAGAATAAATACTTTATCTATTATAATTTTGATTTTATATTTTTATTATAAAAGTAAATATTATTCCTTTTTAAAATTTAAAAATTCGGCTTAAAATATATATTGTCTTAATAAAATACTTACTAATATAACGCTGTATTTAAATTAATATATTTATCGAAGATATTAGTTATATTTATAATCTAAATATATATTTGTAAGTTTCTATATTTTATTAGAATAATTATTCTAATTGATATTTATATTATATATTACGTATAAGGTATATATTAGAGGGGTAATAAAGGAGAAAGCGCTATATTAAATTATTTAAAATATATACTTTAAGTTTCTTACCTATTACTATATTAAAATACTTAAAGTAAATTCTTATCCGTTCTTTTAATATATGATTATAAGCTAAAATTTTAACCTAAAATATAAAGTACCTTTCGGGCTTTTCGAAATTATTTTAATACTTATATTAATATTAAACCTATAATAAAACGTAACGATAGGAGGGTATAATAAGAAAGAAAAATATAAGAATAAGAATTTTATATTCGGCTTTATATAAAAAATAACGTATAAAATTAATTATAAATCTGCGTATTAATAAATTGGGCTATTTAGATTAAATAATAATAATAAAGAATAAAATATTAAGAGAAAAGAAAATAATTCAACTACTATTTATTAAAACTTCTAAATTTATAAATAAATCTGGGGAAGGGATAAATATAAGTAGGGAAGGAAGATGAGGAGGGGATAAAGCTTAATAAAAATATAAATAAAGATTAGGCGGCGAGCGCTAGTTATTCGATATATCTATTCTTTAATTTATTTTTTATTGTAATAAGTAAAATTCGTTAAAGAAATTAATAGGGAATTCGAACTCAAACGTAGGGATATTATATAAAATATTTTTTATAATCTAATCTTTTATACCCTTAAAATATACCGGTTTTGAATTAGGGTTAATAAAGTATTTTCTTAATATTTATAATTCGTACAAACTATTAAAATTATTTTCGTCCATTCCTTTATATTAACGTTCTACTAATTTTATTCGTATTATAATAAAAGTTTAAATTTCGCCCTTATATTTAACGATATTATATTTCTAATTAGTAAACTACTAAACAGCTTTACGCTCTCCCTTATATTTATAGAAATTATAGGGTTTAAGAATTTCCCCTAATTTATTAAAGGTTTAGGTAATTTTTAGAATAAACGGGGGGGTATTCTTAAATAGAAGTTTAAAAGTATTTTTTAAATCGAATATAAATTTATTAAATATTTTAAAAATAATAGTATATTTAGGAAGAGAGTTTGAGGATAGATCGATTATATATCCTTTAGTATAGTTATTTATTTATTTAGTAGAAATATTATTATTAGGAGTAGAAGCGTTAGAAATAGAGATATTATTTATAGGCGGGCTAGGGCTAGAAGTATTACCGTTTAATATATCCTTATCGGGGTCCGAATCCTTATTAGAAGGATAATATTCAAATATACTACTAAGGTGATAATTATATAGGTTAAATTTAATACGGCGTTTCTTCCGAAATTTATATTTATTAGTTTTATCTTTAGTAAATATATTATTATTTATAATAAAGACGACCGGGAGAGTAGTAAGGACGGAGACGGGGGTAAATTAATTATCCGGCTTAATTGCTTCTTTTTTATTTTTAAGAAGACAATTATATTTACATTTAGCGGGAGTAATAAAGGCCGTAATAATAATATTTAGAGTAGTAAAAGCTTCGACAATTTAAATATTATTTATAATAGCCTATTCGGGATTAAGTTTTAATATTAATATTAATATAAATAAGTTAGGTCGAAAATAGAAATTATTAATAAAAGTAGTAGTATAGGATAGGTAAAGAACTTTTTAAATTTACGACTATATTAAAATAAATTTACCGGCAAATAATAATATTTCCGAAAAATTCTTTTTATTATTACTATCGAATTTAATACCGAATAAGGTTATTTTTCTATTATAGTTAATAATTTGTATTTCGGCTACTAAACGGCGGAGGAGGCGAATTATATCCGGTTATTTCTTATAATATTCTTCCTAATTATTTTTTATATTATAGGTAAAACTTTCTTTATTTATATTTAGGGCTCTTATAATACTAATTATAAAAGTCGCGGCCGTCGAACCTTTATATAAGTGGTTACTTTAGACGGCCTCTTTTATTTATATTAAGAATAATTTATAATAATTATTTAAATAAACGCCTTTGCCTATAATTCTATTGGCTATATTAAAGGCAATATATACGTCTTTTAATATATAATATTATTTGGGGATAAGAGCAGTAATATTTATAGCGGTAATAATAGTAACTTAAAGTTAAGCGTTCGGATTTATAAAATTAGGAATAGGACTAGTAGTATTGGGAACGGCAATAATTGTAGTAATTTAAGGGCGAAATATTATAATTATTTTAAATTTATTCTTATTACTGGGAAATCTATTTCGGCCTCTTTTAAATTTTATTTCAGTCGCTACAATTACGGAAGAAATTAGAGTAATAATAATAGTAGGTATCGTATTAGATTTATTATTATTAGGGCGCGCGGGTCTTTTACCTATAATAATATAGTTAAATACTATAAATAGAAAATTTATTAATTATTTTATTGTAAGCTAAAGGTAAGATTAGTTTTATTTATATTCCTATTCTTCTTAGAAGTTATAATCGCGTATAAAATAGGGTTATTAATATTAGCGGGTATTAAAATAGTAAATATAAATAAATATATAATAATATAATAATAATCTATATTAAAAATGAATTGTTATATCGATTTATATATATAAAAATATTAATTTGTATTATATTAAAAGAAGAAAATTGTAAAGTCGAAGTAGGGTAGGATAAGGGCGGGAGGAAGTTTATATAGATAATACGATGTATATACGGCAACCAAATTAGAGGACGATAGTCTGAAGCGGAATCGATATTAGCAAATTTGCCGGAAAAATAATTTTCTCTCAAATAAAAAATTTAATCTAATTTAATATTTAATTATATTATTTATTACGAATAGTTAAAAGTGATAAAGGGTCGCGTAGAAAAAGAGCGGCATATTTGAGTATATTAAATTAGTTTTATACCTTACTTATAAAAAATTAATATATAAGAAGTAAATAAGATAATTTATCGATTACTAGGGTAATTATTTATATATATAATATTATAATATTTATATATCCGTAGTTTATACTATATAGTAATTCTAATATAGTTAGAGAGGTAAGAATTATAATTATATATATAATAATAATATAAATTATAAAGAGAAATAATATATTCAATTAATATTAAGTAAACTTTATATAGAATATTTTATTATCTATTATACTTCGTTAGCGTCGTTAGAATATCGCTTAAAATACTTATATAAAATGATAAAAAAGAAAACTTAAAAATGCCGTTAAACCTATCCTATATTTTCGTCCCGTCTAGTAAACGCTTATTAAACTTATTACCCTAATATTATAATAATAAAATCCGGTCCTAAAGAATAAAAAATATATTATAATAAAAGAAAATTACTAAAAAGAGAGTCGATATTGTATATTTTACTTATTACCCCTACGTTTAATTATTAATATTAATTCCGCCGATAGTAGCTTAGGGTACCCCTATAGGGGTAGAAGTATTAGTTCCGGTTAATTATTAAAGTTTAAAGGAGGGAAGTTAAAAACGTTTTTAAAATATATTTTTAATAAGGTGCGAACGTTTAGCGGCCGCCTTCCTAATAACTTTCGTTTTTTATTTAAAAATAAAATCCTTCTTATTCAATTTATCCTCCTCGTTTTAATTATCCGCAATAAATTCCCAAAATTTAATAAACTCTTCGTTATTAAAATCGTATTCTTTAGGAAAATTATTTTTATAAATTATATTAATATAATAATCCTATATCTTTATTATAATTATAATTTGGTAGTAGACGCCTATTTTTTTTATTAATATATATATTTTATAGTAATATTAATAATAATTTACTACGAACTTAATATTAGGCTTTAGGGGTAGACGCCCTAATATCGAAGCTTGTAAATTAATAAAAAATAAATATAAATTTATTAATACCGCTAAGTTCCTCCTAATACTACTAAAAAAACTGCGAAATAATATTAATATCCTTATAATTAGTAAAGAGTATATTATTTTTATTAATAAATTTAACTTTAGTCTTAATTTTCTTTTAAATATAAAAGCGCTACTAACCGAAATTATTATCCTACTTACTTAATATTTCCATATATATTTAATTTTTACCTTCGTCCGATTTAATACTCTAAATAGAAAAGGAATATATTTTTTCGTATTTAGTTTATTAATCTCCAATATAGATTATAACGTATAAACGTTAAATAATATAATATTTAATTTAATAAGTGGTTATTTTAAGTTAATAAAATTTATATTTAATAATATTTTTATATTACTTTTCGTCGAATCCTTTTTCGTCGATAATTTCTTCCTTATTTAAATTAATAGTATTAAAATCAATTAAAATACCGACGTTTTTAAAGCGTTTTTAAGGCGGAATATATTAATAGCCTTTTTACTATATTAAGTCTTATAGTTAGTAAATTTAATCGCTTTAATAGATTTAATTTATAAAAAATAATTAATATTAGTAAATAAAGTCCAATATAAACAAATAATTTATAGTATTTACTAATTAGGCTCCTAACTACTATATTTTAAAATTCGAGAAGTTAGTCTATTAATTATCGCTAAAATAGGTTCTTAATTATTACATTTATATACCCGAAAGGTTAATCTATTAATTATCGCTAGGTTAGGCTTCCGGCTACTACGTCTAAACGCCCAAAAAGTTAATCTACTAATTATTAATAAATTAAATTCCCAGCTACTATATTTAAACGCCCGAGAAGTTAATTTACTAATTATTAGTAAATTAGGTTCCCGGTTACTATATTTAAAGGCCAGGGATATTAATCTACTAATTATTAATAAATTAAATTCCCAATTACTACGTTTAGAGGCCGCGGATATTAATCTACTAATTATTAAAAAGCGACTATTAAATAGCCTAGGTAGTAATAATAACGAAGAATTTAAAGTTAATAAAGTAAATAGACTATAAAAGAAAATAATTAATATAATAATATAGTAAAAAAAAATCGGAGCGATAAAAACTTATATATACCCTTACTAAAATTTGTTAGAAGGTTCCGGCTAGGGGGGGGTTAATTAATATTATAACGGGTTAGAAATATATATAAACGAGTAAAATAGAGTGTAAATGTATAATAAATAGAAGAAAATTGAATAAATATATATATCGCTACTAAAGCTTTCGGATAATATATATATAAATAATAATAATAGTAATTACAAAGTAAAAGTAACGTAAGATAATAAATACAATAGTATTTAGGAAGAATAAAGGAAATTAAAAATAAATATAGGGGGGGGAATTATTTAATAAAACTAAAGTAAGTTAGAAATAAAGCCGTCGTCGATATATAAATTAGGTTAAATATTAAAAGAAGAAGAAGTAGAAAAGAGGAAGAGAAAGTTTAGGGAGTTAGAAGAGGAAGTAAATAGAAGGGCGATAGTCCGAACTTCTTTATATAATAAATATAAAATTATAATAGCTAGCCTTATCTTATCGGACCTTATTTCTAGTATATACCTATCCCTACCCGGGCGCCTACCCTATTTCCCCGCCTATAATTATTTCCCGCCCTACCCCTACCTCTTCTACTTCCCTTTACGAAATAGGGGTCTTTAATAACAGGCGGGGTAAAGAATATATTTCGAATATATAAATAATAGAAATTCTTTTACCCAACAACACTTCAAAAAATATTTATATTTATAATACCCCGCGAAATTATATATATTACTTATAGATAGTAAAAGAATATATTAATAATAATTATATAATAAATATATATCTTTATATATTTCTTTATCGGATATTAAACAAATTTTATAATATTTATTTATTAAAACGTTTTATACTTGCCCGCGCTATACCTCAATAGGGTAATAATACTATAGGACTATTCTTCCTTACCGTAATAATATAAAGGTAGCTTTAGGTAATTAAAAGGAAGCGGGAATTAAGTAGCTAAGAGGATAATTCGTCCAATTCGGGTATAAATTAGGATATACTAGAAAATTCCGATTTAAAAAGCGAAGAGGATAAGGGCGAAAGCGGGAGCGGAAATGGAAGTAGAATAAATATAGAGCAACTAAATAATTAGGTATAGTAAAATATCTTTAATATAAATACTACGGCCTAGCCTACTATATATAAAATATAATTGTTAACTATTATATTGTTTAAAGTAAATAGAATTATAATATAGGTCGCGGGCTATAATATTTTTAATAATAATAGAAATATAGGTATATTCCTTCTTAAACCCAATAAAATATATATTAAAATATTTGAAGAAGAGCCTAATTATAAAAGCCCGGAGGATAAATAAATAACTTTAAATATTGTTAATAATATTCTAAAAAACCCGCAAATAACGATTGAGTAAAAGGATAGATTATATACGGGCGTATCTACGGGCGCAAAAATAACCACTGAAGAAGAGGAAGTTTAAAGGCGGATAAAATTCGATATTATTACCGGTAATTCGGAGCCCGAAGATAATACTAACGAAGTAGGTAATGATTTTAGTAATAAAGAGGTTAACGACGAAGAGGACAACGGGGTAAATACGGCTATAATCGACTCGGCTACGTTAACGGATGCTAATATAAATTAAACCCTAAATATCGAATATATATATATACCCTTATAATATTCAATTATATATACAACTTTCATTACTAGTATTAAGCCGGTATTAAAAGTAAAAATATCCGATCCTACTAAAGAAGTATTATATAATTTAAAGCTAGTTAAAATAATACTCTTCTAAGATTTATTCGTTATATTCCTATAAAAAATAAATATATTTCGGGAAGAATACAAGATACTAATCTACGCGTTTAAATCTACTAAAAATATTAAAGAATTTTATAATCTACCCTTATTTAAAAAAATATTAATTAATAAGTTCCAAAATAATTTACCTCTTAATAAATTATGTATATATATTATATCCCTAAATATACAATCACTTCCCAACTAGGTTTTACTATAAGAATAATATTATATTATTAATATTAAGCATATATTTTAAATACTCTTTAATTTATTATATATATAAGGGAAAGTATATAAAAGGATAGCCAAATATACCGATTAACTAGTATTTAAACTATAGGAGTATTTATAGTTAGAATAATTTCTATATACTACGTCGGGGCAATATTTTAAATATTTAAATAGGGTACTATTATTTCCGTTAAACTTCGTCTACTAATATAATTACGGCAATTTATTATATAATTATTTAGAATAACTTCAGAGGTATGAAATAGCCTATATAAAAAGAGTAATTTATTACGGTCTTAATTATTCAATTTTAATATAATAATAAAATAAATTCGCCGATCCTATTTTATAAATCTAATGTATAATTACCAAAAATCAATTCGACTAGTAAATAAAATGCGCCAGCCAAATTCCTAGTCTCAAAATCCCCCGATTTAAACTTAATTGCAAAAAATTATTTATTATTAAAAATAATTATACTATAATCTATTACCGTTAAATATTCGGATATTTAAGTAACGTAGAGATCGACTATAGCTTTAACCCTAAAATTACCAATATATGGATTCCCGTAGAATATAGTGCCCTTTTTATAATTCGTTATTTTTATAACGAAGAGGAAATTCGATTTAGGCCAACTATTATAATATTACCCCTTCGTAGAAAGTTTAAACTACGAATATATATTAGAGAGTATTTTATAAAAGAATAGGCTCGTAAATTAGAAGATAAGGAAATATAGTTATTACTTCTATAAATATTTACTAACGAATTTAGGCTATTTCGCTCTATACGGCGTTTTATTCTCAGTATATATTTATTTTACTAATTTCTACCTAGAACTCTTTGAAAACGCTAGTTTAATATACTCCCGGTTATATTTAGCCTATTTAGAATATAATTATTAAATATTCTAAAATTATTAATTTATATAATTAAATTCGATTAGGGTATAGAAATTAACGTTAATAATAATAACCGGATATTTATTTACCCTTTCGTCAATACCCTAATTAGCGATATACTTTAATAATAAAAGATATTTAAATACTTCGGACATATAGTAAAAAAGCTTTACTAATTCTATTTTATATAAAAGGAAAAGTAGTCTAATTTTAAATTTAATATATAGAATTAAGGTCGCTACTATTTCCAATATTTTAAAGATATTACTAAAATTAAAGATATATTTAAAAAAGATTATAAAATAGTATTTATTATATTCGGTTTATTATCCGACTTTCGGGTATTAAATATTCTAAGAATTTTATTCCCGGCGTTAAATATTATTCGATTACAGCCTAGTAACGCCGTTTATTTAAAATATTAAGGTTTAAGGAAGTATTTTCTTTATTTAATATTCAATGTAAATAAAAGTAGTTTCCTAATAATAACGGCTTCTAATAAAGTAATCGCTAAATTTAAAACCTTCCTTTTCTTAAACGGCTAGAATTAAATTCTATTTATTAAGAAATATATTAATTTAATAAATATATAATAAATTAGTAAAGCTATTATTATAATACTAATATTCTTATATACCTAGTTAAAAAATGAATATATTAAGTCCGGCCTACTAAAATCCATTATACGATTAAGAAAAGACTAGAAAAAATATAAATACCTAGATTTAAAGGTATTAAAAACTATATTACCGAAGGGGATATAATTTACTATACGATATTATATTGTATTTATATTTTAAATATTTGTATTGAATTTAATTGCGATAAATAGTAGATAGAATAAATAAAGTGACCGGGATTTATTTAAATCTACGGTATTAGCCAGTAGGAAGGCTATTCAATTTATATTCTATATTCGAAAGGATGCGGTATTTAATCGCAAGAAAGGGAAATTTAAAAAGCTATCTATATTAAAACTTTAATATAATCCAACTATTTACTTCCGTTCGGAAATTCTAATCTTAATTTTATAATTTCTAGGTTCCCTAAGGATTCTACTTAGGTCCTTTAAACCCCTCCCTAAACTTACTATTCCGCATACCCTTTTAATAATATTAATAATACGAGCAGGGGTAATAAATAAAATATCGAATTAAGTATCGAGTAAAATGGGAGTGGTAATAAATATTAATAATAGCGATAGTAATAGCGGTAATAATAGCGACGAAGAGTAGGTCGAAATTATTGGAAATAAAGCGGATGGAATTAGAGATTTCGATAATAAACTAAGTAAAGAAGGTAAATAGGGTAGAAAATTAGTATTGCCCAATATTTATTAGGAGTTATATTATTATAATATAATAAGTGAATATAAACCCCTTTATATAATTTTTACCCTCCTTAGCGAATTTCAATATAAGTAAATAATTATTGAAGTCGTACTATAGATCGATAGCTAATTTATACCTTTTATATTAAAAAATATAAATCCGACGTTAATAAAACGAATTTTTATAATGTAATTTCGATACTACTATAAAAGGATTAAATATAGTAAACGATTATATATCTCTTTACTAAATACTTCGAATATATAGATCTTATTAACTACGAAAGGTTTACTAAATTTAAAGAATTATATCCTAATATTATAAAAGTATATAATCTGCGCTTAAAAGAGTAATCTAACTAAAAAGGAAACGTATTGAAATTTAATACAATATATACTTTAAAGTATTTTTTACCATCTACGTACTTTCGAATTAACTTAAAAGTAATTAAAAAATAATAAAACGAATTTTTAGGTATTTATAAAATAGAAGAAGGTATAAATTTTACTATCTACTTTCGTTCCGTACTTTATATTAATTATAATATACTACCGGAGTTTATTAATAACCTAGGATTTTATAATCTTATGTAGTATAAAAGAGCTTTATTTATAAATAAGTATAATAAAAAATTTAATTTTAGCGTTAGCGGATTTATTAAAATTAAACGCCGGGTTAAGAATCTATATAAATTTAAGTATAGAAAGGTCGAAGGAATTTTTAATTATAGGATAATAATATAATACTGGATATTTATCGTATTAAAATACTTTAATAACCTTAATAGAAGTAAGAAGATAAAGCTTATTATTAATTGCCTAATATACGAACTACGAAATAATCGGATTATTATTAAATTCCCAACAATTATTCTGGAACGTATATAAATAGTACCTAAATTAAAAAGTAATAGGTTTATATATATTCGTTATAATATTTATTTTATTTAAAGGTTTATTTAGGGTAGTAGGTAAAATAGCTTTATATAATAATATTTAAATATTTTTATACTGTAGCATTAAATTAATTATATACTTAAGAAGTAATATACTATTTCAATCTTTTCCTATATATATAATAACCTATCTATATTAAAATACCTTGTAAATAATATTTTTATACTAGAAGAATAAGGTAGAATAAATATTATTGTTTATTAAATCGGCATAGTATTCCTACTATTTTAACCGTTATTATTAGTAATAATACCTATCGAATATAGAAAAAGAAGTATAAAATATAAACCGATTATTTAAAATATTCTATTATAAAACTAAAATAAAATATTATTTACTAACCTACCCGAATTCGTTCCTACTGTATCGGGTATAGTACTTCGGTACTTCAACTGTATCCTATTACGCGCGATACCTCTTATTGTATAAATTCTATTCTACTTCTACTTTTTACTTTCGTCGGTAATTTTAGAAACCTCCTGTCCTACTCCAACTTCTAATTATCCTATAACCTTATTAAATATTATTACTAACAATAATCCTGTACGCTTTAATATTATTTATTTTATACCCGTCGTATAATATATTTTATTCCCTTTATTTTATTCTTTTTTTTAAAATATATTTCCCTTCCTTTCCTATTACCGTACTTCGCCTCTAATCTATTATATACGTATTACTATCTTATCCCGCCCCGCTTATATAATTAAAATATCGTTTTTAAAATAAGCGAATTATAAATCCTATTCGTAAATTTTACCGGGTACTTATTATTTTTAAATAATACGCGCAATATTGAAAAATCTAAATAAATATAATCGTACGTTTAGAATATAGTATAATACTTTAAAGTAAATAGAAGTAGAAGTTCCTATCCTATTTCCCCGCTATCCTCCCCTAATTCTTCTCTCTTCTATTTTATCCTTCTAATATATTTATTTCCGTTTCCCTCTTACTTCCTCTTTCTCCCTCCTCTATTCCCTATCTTTAAGTTTATCCCTTTTCCTTTCTTCCCCCGTTGTTAACCTATTTCGATTTTATTACGTTTAAAGAAATTTTAATATTATTATGTAAGAAAAATAAGTTTTTATTGTTTTTAAATAAAGTGAATTACAATGGGAAATAATTAACTATTTTTATAATAAATAAAAAATTAATAAATAGGGTATAGTATTTATTTATACTTAATCTATATTTTAATGGGAATAATTTGTATACTTTATTTTACCCCCTAGTTTAATTATCGAACTCCTATTCCTATTTTAAAATTCCAATTTAATTATTTTACCCCCTATTTAAACTATCAAACCCCTATTCCTATTTTAAAATTCTAATCTAATTATCTTACCTCCTATCTAAATTATCGAACCCTTATTCCTATTTTGAAGTTCTAATTTAATTATTTTACCTGACGTCTAAACTATTAAACTTTTATTCCTATTTTAAAGTTCTAATTTAATTATTGAAATTCCAATTTAATTATCGAAGTTTTAACTAACTTACTAAATATCTAATTAAGCTATCGAATTCCTAGTTAAATAATTGAAGGTATTATAAGTTGAATATAATTAAAAAATTCGTAAATTTAGAAATTTCGGAATTAATTAATTATTTAATATTATAATTACCTTATTATTCTATATAGCGGGCTATATATAAGTCGGAAGGAGTTAATTCTATTAAATTATAATATATTCAACTAAATCGGAATTGTAAGGTAGGCCGAAAATATAGCCGAAATAATTTACTAATTAAATAAAAGGATATTAATTAAATATTAAACTAATAGTAGTCCAACTTTTACTATATAATTAAATATAAATAAACTTCCTACAAACTTATTTAATATAAATAATACTAATATAGAAAATATAATTGCCCGTAACGGGTAGCAGAGACCGAATAATAATAAGGAGAAAAAAAAATAAAAGAAAGTAAGAAAAGGTATTAATATAAAATTCCCACTTCTATATCCAATTCAAGCTATATAAATAGCGCTAACTAGCAATTAATATACTATCTACTAACTCCCGTCCTTCCATTTCACTGCCGGCCCTCTAATTATACTAGCATATATTCTAACTATAATACTTATATAATATAAAGTAGGTAAAGTAATAATACCCGGTACTTATTAGGCACTTATACTAAATATAGCGTATAACTAACTCCTCTCTTACTATTTATATAGTTTTTATATCGGTTCTTACTTATTCGGTACGGAAATTAGGGTAGGATATTAAATACTATATACTGGAAGCCGCAAAATTAAAGATTAATAAAGCGGAATTCCTCTGGTATAATACTAAATAAAATATTATAAATATAAATACGTACGCAAAATAATATAATATTCTATATATATAGCTAGAAAGTAGGGGATTAAAGTAAATACCTAATAAAAATAGAAATATTAACCCCTAATTTCCCCTCTAATTCCCTATTAATACGTAATATTTATTAATATAGAGTAATAAATTTACCCGCGCTTACAAACCTATATTAATATTATTACTTTATACCCGGAGGCTTATCCTAATACAATTTAAATACGAATTAAAATTATTACTAATAGCCGAAAGCCTATTATATATACCGATATACTATATAGAATCCTAAAAAAGGTAATAAAGTAAATAATATCCTTATTAAAAGTATAATAAATAAAGAGGAGTAATTGATAATACTAATTAGCAAGTAGAGAGTTAAATTATTGGTAAAGCGTAGGGGTAAAATACTAAGGTAGTACCTTACCTCTAGAAGATAGCGGGGGAGGGAGTAAACGGGAATAGCCTAATATAGAGAATAATATAGAGAATAGTAGAATAATAGAATAATAATATAGTAAAATAATAGAATAATAAAATAGTAGAATAATATTAGGAGGTATTTTAATAATTTTAATAGAAATATATTATATATATACTTTAATTATACCTTTCGTCCCTTAATTGAATTTTAATACGCGATTAAAGATTTATAATAGTAAATATAAATTTAAAAATATATTTGAATTATAATAAAAATAGTATATTAGTACTAGAAGAATATTCGGATATATAGCGCGACAATTTTATATATAATTATAATCTAGTAATAAAGGTACGTAATAATAAAAAAATTATTTATTTTATATAATAGAGTCCGTAATTAAATTAATTATTAACTAAATTATATATTTAAACGTATAACGGGTAATAACGTACAACGAAATAATTTATTCAATCCCTTACTAAAGAAAATAAAGCGCTAATATAATTCCGTAATAGTATGTATAATATAGAGCCCTAGCAATTTTATTATTGGGATTAAAATCGCTGTTAAAACGTATATTCGCTATTAACGTAATAGTATATAATTTATATTTGCTAAGAGATTGAATACGAATTATAGCGACGAAAATAATATACTATCTTACTACTACGGCGGTTATTATCAATATATAATTATCTTAATAGTATATATATAGGCGAATATTTCTTAAAGGCATTTTATAGCACCAAGGCCCAGTCGAGTCACTGTTGAACAACCTGTTATCCGCCCCCCCAATCCCAGCAGGGCGGTCGCTGTCGCTATTACAGTCGCTGTCGCTATCACGGTCGCTATCGCTGTTACGGTCGCTGTTGCAGTCGCTATTGCGGTCGCTATCGCGGTCGCTATCGCGGTCGCTATCGCTGACGATGAAATTACGAATCGATTTTACCGTATAAAACGGGGTGCTTTACATGTCAGCTGTCATTCAGCTGTCGGGTGGAGTAAGTGCGGTGCATCAAGTCAAAAAAGGGTGCGCGAAGACATTAGGGACGGTGCGGGAAGTTAAGCTCAAAAATAGGGGAATACATTACTCACGGCCTTTCATTGCCATCCACGCCTGCTACCACTCTCGTTCCAGCCGATTCCTCTCCTCTATCTGCCTTTGGGCCTCTTCCGCTGGGGTTGTGACCGCGATCGCGACGGCGACGGGGGCAGCCGAGGGTTGAGGCTGGGAGGTGGTGGCCTCGGTGAAGGCCGCAAAGAGAGGGGCGATGTCCACATCATTTCCTGGTTCATGTTCGACATTGTACATGTAAGCTTCCATGTATGCAATATAATGTAATAGATACGCGAGAAGGAAGAAGGAAAGAAGGAAGCCGTCAGCCCCCTTCACCGTCAGACCCCCTGATGCCCCGCCCGTTTCAGCCGCTACGCTCGCCAGCATTGCAGGTACCTCTGGAGGTGTCGCTACCCCAGCCAAATCCACAGGGATGTCTCGCAAGAACGTCAAGAGGACGAAAGCCACGGGCACTTCCAATTTGAAGACGCAGACTCCTTGTCCAGCTGCGTCTATTCAGGCTTCCGGTCCTAAACGCCGACAGCGTATCCGTCGGGCGAACTTTGACGGGGCCGATGCCATGGATAGTGTTGAGCAGCCTCATAATGAGAGTACGAGTATCCCAGAGCAACCCAAGCGGAAAAAGAAATTCACAACTTCTACTAGAAGCAAGGCGCAACCCCAAGCTGTCCCCGCACAGCAACAGCTCCGGCTTCCGGGCTTCGAGTTCTCAGACGAGGACCGTGAGGATGTCGAACATGGATCATCTGATGATCACGATTCGAGAAGGGGGCGTGCTGGTCGCTTTTAGACACGAATCTCGTTTTGTTGCTGGAACAAGATGTTTACAATGATTTCATAGGAATTTGTGGTAGACGCGAAGCAGTTTGGAGAAAACTCACGAGGGTTTGAGGATGTCTCGGACGGGTTTGGTCAAGGGCAAGGTATGATGGCTTGCTTCGTGATATCTTGATCGATCGATGGAACAAAAGCTGGGAAAAAAGAAAAAGAGAACGAAGCTCACCAGACGTGGAGGGGTTTCGTCACTACAGGTATCGTGTTTGCAAAGAGGGCTGCCCGGCTGTCCTTGCCAGTATCAGGGGGCCACAAATACATGTACCTTACCTTGCCGGCACTCGGACTGGTCCAGACGGGAGCTTGGGACCAATGGCTGATATGGGGCCGTTATAGGGCTGTATCACAGTCAGCCAGACTGACCGAATACCGGTGGCTTTGCCCGTAGCACGTGCACCAGCCATCCGGGTATCGTCCCGATGCCGCGTCGACCAGAGAGGAAGGCTTACCGTGTCCAACTTTTCTAAATGTTGCAAGGATTTGGCTGGTGAGTTTCTTTCGTTCCGTCAGGATTTGGATGACGCTAACGGAATACCCTTTTAAGATCATCAATGGCGCGGGTCGGGCCGTGCGGGAGCTCCCGTCCCCTCCCTCGTCTCGTGTTTTATCCACAGTTCGACAACCCTGCCGCTGTTTCGTCTCCGCCATTGGTGACGCCCGAAGAACGACAATGGCTTCGATTTGTGATTCTCGCGCGCATAGTACGGAAGGGCATTTGTCCAAGTTTTGACGATGAGACAATGCGCCGGTTAATACAGACTGGAGTGCTATCGTTGCCGGGCGTGAGAGGTGTGCCAGGACCCATCGCGACGGAGAGCGCCCTCGCCATTTTCGCGCAAGTCGAGCTCAATTGCACAATTGGTCAAACATGTTCGCTTCCTTTTCCGTTCGCTTCAATTGGAGAGTTGGTGTTTGATAGTAAGGCCGAGGGATTGTTGAGGAATGAGGGGTGCCTGGCGTGATTGGGCGCTGGTGTTCGTCTTTTCAGGGCGCGAATCTGATCGAGTTGTCCGGGGAAAAGCCACAAAGCCACAACGTTACAGACAACAGCCACACCAATACGCCCAGCACTCCGTAGCACGCCTACCGCTAGATCAGCGCTTATCTTCTCCGCGCCGTCTCACGGTGGTCTTAATGCAAGCCTCCGCTAGATGCTGTTAGTAACTTAACTCACACACTACCTAATCTACGCACCGATCACACGTTGCATCAGGCCGTTGGGCGTCTAAACCCATGCATCCCAGCCAGCTTCAGTTCCTTGTTTCTCTCTTCTATCCAACTCTCATTGCCAAAGATGGGCAGCAAATGCTCACGTCTGGACCTTTTCGAATTTGGCTCCATCACGGTCTCTTGATCAGATAAGACTGAAATGAGACATCCACAACTGGTCGGCAGTCATCCTTGAGCTGCCCCGAACACTTCTTGGCGAACTTCCCGACATCGACAGACTGAGCCGCGCGACAGCCGGAATACCAGTTTTGGAACCAGCAACAGCTGCAATCATGACAAGAAGCAATAATCCAGGACGTGGATTGCCCGATTGATACCATCAAATTCCTCGACAACCCGCTTCGATATTCCTTCGTCCTTCGAGCGATCTTAAGCGTGACGATAGAGGAGGAATCACCAAGAGGTGGAACGGAATGGGAATATGTGAAGGTGCGGAACTGGGGCAAACGTTGAGGAGCGAGGAAGATGGAGGTGAGGAGGACAGACAACTCGATATCTCTGCGACTCGACCGTTCCGTTCTTGCCGGCGTAACATAGCGGCGGCAGTCTACGGAAACGCGACACTCACCGCATGAACAGATGCTGGTGCTGCTGCCAAAGACTGGCTGTCAAAACCGAGTTCTCCTTCTCGCTCAACAGGAGCTCGCGCTTGAATAGAGGTATGCTCGAATGTAGCTGCATTTTGGTCGCTCGGAGGAGGCGCAAAATGTTGCCGCGACGATATTACATGACCAAGGCTCCAGCGGACTCGATACCGAAGAAGACGGCAAGAGGCGACGACAGTGGCAGCGTCGGACGGACCAGTTCATGGCTATATGACAAAATTCTCCAACCTCGGGAGAAAGTATACTGCTGAGTATCGCTTGGAGAAAGCAGCAGCGCGCGGGTGCGTACCTAGCCGGCCGGGGAGTTGTACGGAATAGCACCGTCCAACGATCCATGGGAAGACGGACAAGAAGACTTGAGGCTCTGAAAAAGGGTAATTCTCAAGACACCCACCCCCAAATCTTCTGGCACCCTCCCTACCCTATATGACAGCTGACATGTAAATATCGGTGTCTTGTATAGTAAAATCCAGTTTTCTCATATCTCCTAGCATCCTGTTAAAATCGATAAGTGCGCTGAGACCGCTAGAGTCGTGATACTTTTATAGTGTTGAGCACAAATCTCTTTCAGTGTAAATCTAGTTCAGCAGTGTACCCTCTTTTTACTTAGTGATGATATTGGGGGTTGTGTTGGGGTGTGCGATGTAACTGGGCTGGGTGATGCGCGTAATTGCGAAAATCTTCAAATCGCTGAGACCCTATTTTGACTCGGAATATTACGTGCATTGAAAGTGTGAAATTTAGCAGGGAAAACGGGGGTTTTACATACAGCTGTCATGGGCTGGTCTGGGCTGTCAGGGTAAGGGTTTTGTATGGAGGGTGGGTGTATGTAGACTTAGGGGTGGGTGTCTTGAGAATTACCCCTGAAAAAAGCAAGAATAGCATGGTTTTAGCTGACAGATAGAGGGAGGGGGGCGACCTGCGCAGGACACTTAGGACCGCGTACTTACGATTTACTCATCGCCGTCAGGGAAGCTCGTCTCGAGGCGCAAGCCCTGCTGGTTCGGGCGAACTTCGTCCCATGCGACGGCGTGACCTGTCACCTGCGTTGCATATGGGGTCGTGCTATAGAGCATTGTTGGAATCCACTCAAACGGGGATGTCTTTGTGCCTCCCTCCCACGCCCCGTTTGCCGTGTCACTCCCGTGTCCCAACCGATATGTACCTTTAGACACCACGAAGCGGCCTGGTTCATCTGTAGATAGAACAGGTAGACGGCGACTGTCCAACGACTATGGTACCGAATCGTTAGGGTGGTGGGCACGCGATGTCGGTGCAACGTCAGGGTATGATCCGTAGGTAACCAACGGACGAAGGAGCCCCAGGGGGTGACGTGCAAAAAGGGAAAGTACACGAGGTTGAGCAGGCGTTCCAGGTGGTGAAGGGTGCGTGGTGACTACCTGGAAGGATAGGTGGACAGGGGGGGTGCGGTACCGGCAAGGGGTTCAAGGTACGTGAGTGGAGGCTTCTTTCGAAAGTCACCACCCCTGCGCTGTGTTTGGAAGCTCGGGCCACTCCCGCGGCACACCCCGACGATAGGCTCTTAACCTCCCGTCAAGATCCTGCAAGTGTTCGGGGCGGCCAGGAAACCTGGCCTCGACCCTTCCGTAAAGGGTGTAAGGCTAGATAGAGAACGGGAACACGCATATGCAAACGTTGAAACTCAGTTAGGCCTAACAATTATTTTGCGGGCGGAAAGTGCATTTTCGGGCTGTGTACTATGATTTGGGTAGTGCGTACGGGATATTGTATGTGTTCCGCCCGCGAAAGCACTAACACCCTAACCGCACTTTTTAGCGTGAACCTTGCTGAGATGTGTGATTCAGTGCCTGATGATCATTACCGGAACCGTACGCTCCCCGCAAGTATCTACCTATGAGGTTGCAATATTGGAGGCTGGAAAAGATGGCAACGAAGGGGTTGATTGGAGTTGTCTACCTAACGGAAGAGGAGAGACGGAGGCCCTAATCGGCTGGCTGCTTCTAAGTGGAGGTAGGGAGTGCACACGGTTTGGGGTACTTGGGAAGTGTGGAGCGTGGGTGGGGCGGCGACGAAGTATCGTTACTTATTGTGCGCTCGTTGTGCGCTCGATGTTGTGGGCGTGCAGGTGAATGGGAAGGCCTACGTAGTGAATGGGCGGCCCAGGGCACGGACTTCCAACGGCTACGGTGGAGTTTGTCAAGTTTGGACAGGGATCTGAGACCTGAGGCCCCTAATCACCTACCTCACTTCCAACATGCAATCAAGACGAATTTGAGCTAAATTGGATTTGGAGATGGCCTCTTCCTATGCACACATATATAAAGAAAGTATCGACGAGCACCAAATGTTTTGGATAGGAAGATATGTTCTTTAATTCACCACGCGGTTCATCCGTGTCCTACTTACCTAAGAACTTTCTCCTCGGCCGATCTTCTATTTACTCACGATCTTGTCGGCAATCAATCCCTTTTCCTCAATATGGACAACTTTGCTTTGCCCGCTTATCTTTCTCAAGACTATGCGTTCGACATAAACAACTTCATGTCGACTGAACAACCAGTCGTTCACCATGACATGAGCGCGTATCCACAGCCGTCTCTCGGCGCAGGACAAGCGCAAGGAGAAAACGAGAAGGTACTTCACCCAGTTTCCCACCTGATGACTTTGAATATCATAGACGGCTTCTAACATGACAAATCTTCGCTCTAGTCCTCACGACCCGACTGGTCTGGTCATACATCTCTTCAAGCGTCCAACAACATCAATAGCAGTCCACCGATGTCTACTCCTGACCTCCCGGTAACTGCCAATGGCTCCCCGGAAGCCCAAATTATTGAATTACCCGAGCGCGACTCCGGCATTGGTGCCTCCGGTCATCGCTTCGCCTGCAATCTTTGCTCGTTCTCATCCAACACCAAGCGCGACTACGACCGCCATCTCAAAACTCGCAAGCATCGAAATAATGCGAGCATCGACGGTGTCCCCGCGGACGTGGTCGAAAGTCAAGGAAGTGGCTTCCACTGCCCTGTTCCGGATTGCAAATATAGTGCAACAGGAGAGATGTTCTCGCGAGCAGACAACCTCTGGAGACACATCCGCAAGGTTCACAATATCAAGAAGCAGGCCTGATTAGAGGTATGTACGTTCCCGCACCGAACGGCGGCTGCACAGCAAATCGCAAAAACCCTATGCTGACTTGGCATAAGATCTGGTTGTGTTCCTGTTACGAGTCCTCTATCTTGTATCGGGTAATAAATTCTATGTGGACAAACCTAAGGTGTGGAGACAAGGATGCCCACAGTAACGTGCGGCACGTCGGCACCAAGGATGGGATCAGATCGATGCAACGGACGGGATGCAGTGGATCACTCAGCCCTGCAGCATCGTTGGCGTGCTGTGGTAAGCTAGAGGTACCTTAGAGTTTCGGCAAGGCAAGGCATTGGTAGTACATACCAGGACCTGCAACAAATCAAACAAATCAAATCTGACCCTAGATTTAGATTTGATTTGAGTTCAGATTACTAGATTTGACTGAAAAGAGGGGAAATATAGTTCAGATTTACGGATTTAAGTCGTCAAATCTACGGATTATCTAATTTTTCTGGCCCCCGGCCCTACTTAACCGCTATACTTTATATATTCTATATATTAAAATTATTATCGTCGACGTTTAACTTAAGGGAAGGACCCTATTTCTCGTAATTATATATCGTAATATCGTATTAGAAGCCTATTCTCGTCTAGTTTTTTAATTATTAAAGTTTATTAACGACCTTATAATTAAAATTATATCGTAATTCTACTATTTACTTAGCTATATTAAAAGTATACTCGTATTTATTAAATTTAGATAGGATAGAAAGGATATTAAATATTATATATAATAAAGTTGAGAACTCCTTCTTATAATTATTCTACTATTTTATAATATCTGTAATACTTTCTTCTAGTTAACTATTAAATTATTATTTAATTTCGTCGTCCTCTTTTAGAAGGGAGGAAATAAGTGTAAGTTTAATATAGTAGTTATTCTTTACTAGTTAATTAAATTTAGGTTTGAGTAAGATAGGATAAGGTAGTTCTATTAGTAAGGGAGGCGGTATTTGTTAGATTGGACTATAAATATATTAAGCCCTCTAAAATTAGCGAAATTGCGTAATAATATTATTTCTTTTATTTATAGAGAGGTTAAAATTTAATTAGCGAGTACGATAGTTAGGGTATAAAATTAAAGTAAATTAGTATATTAGAGTATCTTCTATTAATATTTTATATTTTTTAAATTTATAAAGTGTACGGTCGATATTAATACTTATTAATACGGTATTATTGTTAGTAAAGGGAAGTAGCAGCTCTTTCTCTTCCTCCTCCTTTTACGGGCGCGCGGGAGCTTCAATATTTTTTAGGGATAGGGTAGGCGCAATTGGTACTACGGCTTACTAATTATATTGCCGTATACCGCCGGGTAATTCGATTATATTATTTTAAAATCGCTATAGTAATTAAATGTTGCGTTAAAGTCGCTATAATTATTAAGGAGGTTAAAAAGTAGGGGGGGTTATTATTAGCGATAGATAAATAAGTATTATATTTAGGCTAGTAAATTAATTAAAGGCGAAAGTAACCGAATATTAGATATACTTACTTTTTAACTGTACGATTAATTAGTAGAATAACGGTAGTATTTCTATAAAGAAGGGTACCTTCGTTTCAAATATTTTATTTAGAAAGTTAAAATCTTTTAAAATATTTATTAATTAAATAAATATAGCCTAATTATCTTTATTAAGTCTATTATCTATTAATAATCGCTTAGTAATATTATAATAATTATAAGCTTCTAGTAAATATATATCGATCGTACTCCGCAATTTAATCCTTTTCTCAATTATTATATAATCCGAATTCTATTACGTCGTATTATTAAAAATAATACTAACCTTAGGGTTTAAAAAACTCTTTCCCGCAATTAAAAAGGTATATTTAATAATAATTATTACCTTCGCTACGACCCTTCCTTCGCGTACCTATTATTTTTTAACTTTTATCTCTATATTAATAATGCGAGCGAATTTCTCGCAGCGTTAAGGACTACGGCGGATAAAGTAATAAATATTGTGAAGCTTACCTAACGGGCCTTATTTATACTATTTCGCTAATAAACCCTCTTCTTTTTATAAATTCAATTTTGAAAACCCTAATAAGTACCGTAGCGTATCCTTCCTATTACTACGAATTATCGCCTTTATTATAAAATTAAGGATATAGCTAAAATAGCGGACCTGTAGACTCTTCGTCTTCAATTTACATTCTTCGAAAAGAAAGTTAGTCAATCCTTTAAGTACAAAACTAATATAAATATTATTTACTTATATATTATTTAATTGAAACTAACCAATATTATTTATAATTAACCTATATAAATTTAAATAACGGTTTATAACGGGGGCAATATTTTCGCTGTTATAGCTACTTATTATATAATAGAAACCGAGAAATTAAAAGTATAACTTCCAATTATTGCCGACATAATAGACAATAAAACCGAAGAAAGAATATTAGCTAGGGGAGGTCTAGAAATTAAAAGAGAAGTACTTCTTATATAGAAATTTCGCGAGCTTTTATTTCAATACGTCGAAGTAAATTTTATACCGTTCGTAAACTTATACTTTAATCGTATTCTAATTCGCGGGCAATAATTTAATCATTAATTGCTTATCTATTAGTATTATTAAATTCCTAAATTCGGGTGCCTAAATTACATTAAAGGGTATATCGGCGTCGATAATCTAATCGAAAAGCAATTCCTTAAAATTATTTACGACGAACTTTAAAATCGATTACTTAGAAATACCTTTAACAACGCAATCGGCTATAGACTTCGGGCGCTTAGCAGTAGATTCATTAACGGTTAGCGGAGGTAATTTCTTATACTTTTAGCGCAAGTACTTACTAAGGGAAGAAGTAGTGAAACCTATTATTAACCAATTAATAAACAATTGTAAAATTATACAATAACGACGACGTAATATATATTACTAAAGACCGTAAAATAATATTTATAATACTATACAGTATCGACCTCCTAGTCCCCACGTACCTCAATAAGGTAATAACTATAAAGAGAAATTTACAAAGTCCTCTCCTTTTTAATATACATCCATTTCTCTAATATATAGTATACATTCTTCAAATACGCAGTAGGGAAATTGCTAGTATTATAAAAGAGAATTTTAATATCAATACCGAAAAATTTTAATATTTAATCTTTAAAGGAAGTCTTACAAACGGCGCAGAAAGTATTAAAGGTAGAAGTAACTACCCTCTCTTATTATTGGGGCGCTAGTTTTATAATACTATTAATAGAGGGGTTCCCCTATAGGGACTAGGAGTTGGAGGGAGTATTAGCTATAGTATCGCTGCGTAGATCGCTAATAAAGGTATATATATTATTGAATTATACTTAATAGTTTCGTTACTAATTAGGATTTACTAGTAAAAGTACTCAAAATCGATATATTATATTTAATGTAGGAAAATTCTTCGTTCGAAATTATAGGGCAAACCGAACGCGCTTATCTCCGATTTATAATTGGCTCTTAAAGCCTAATCGAGCCCTGTTAGTGGATTTCAATACCCAGATTAGCGATTTATATGGCAAAAATGACTAGATATGAATGATTCTGACAAATCTGTCATATTTGCTTGTAAAATCAAATCCGGGAACCCCAGATTTGGATTTGCAAGCAAATCTCTACCCTGGATTTACCCCCTTCTGGAGGTGGATTTGAAGAGGTTTAGATTTGACGGATTTGACTTGTTGCAGGTCCTGGTACATACCTACCTAATAAGATGAAGAATTGGAGCCGCACTCTTGGCACCCGACAGGCCATCCACCGCCTGCTCCACTCGTGCCCTGGCATTTCGCCCACCGTTTCTAGACCTCCAGACCTTCCCGTCCGCTCTCTCCTCTCCTCTCCATAGCATCATCATCAATCCATCGTATCCACGATTCCTCAGTTGCTCGTGATCGCACGATACCTCTACGCATGGAAACAAACGTAAAACTATTAGGATGGTTGATAGTAGGTAACTAATAAAAATTGCTGGAATGAGACCCCGCCTTCCCAATAAGTCGAGCGACTAAGGTAGCTTAACAATTGTACTCGCTATAGACTTTGAAAGATAGCAGCGGTCTTCTGTTAAGGTGGTGGGAAAATGCCCAGACCGTGACAAACCCTCCAGAAACGCTTCATCCTTTACAAAGCTCCAAAATCACATCGTACGCACGTCTCCCCTCCCATTCACTCCTCACCGCTGTGGGGCTATTTCCATGCGATGCCCAATCCTAACGTGCCTCCGCAAGTTATCCTCGCGAGTAGTCGCTCGGTCAGTCGAAGCATAGTATACTTGCGGCCTTCAACTGAGCAATAAGATCCCGTGGATGCGGCACCGTCGACGACCGGTGGGGTACAAAAGGCGGTTTCTAGACATGTAATTTCTACCAGCCATCCAATCAAACACTATAGCATGGATTGCATCATCTTCCTTTGGCATTCTTCGAACCGCCATGCATGAGCCTATCTCCCAAGCTGCATATACACACCTCTCGCTTTGTGCTTATTAGTTCTAAAGTGACGCACAATCGCGTTTGTCCTTGCGGAGATACGGCAGTCGTTACAGATGTAGCCACTATTTCCGTCCACATTTTAGAGTTCAGTCTGCACTGTGACACGATGTCACACGACCACTCGACAACAAGCTTGGCAGACCTCTGCTGGGAAATTAGCCCACACAGCGTCGAGAGCCAAGTATAGCAATTTTGCGCAGGACATGTTCCCTGGAAGCTGCCTGTCATTTTCGGTGTGCTCTGCTTTTCAAGGCAGCAGGCCTGGCTCGACGTGCGACAAGACAGTGGAGGGTTTGGCTGTCTTCTCACTCGTTGAATGCGATTTCGCAGCGCTGCGGCATTTCAAGAGAGGCATCCGGAGAAGACCTCCGCTACAACTCTGCAAAGAGGACATTCACTTGGCATGGCCCTTGAAAGCTCGCTCGACCCAAGTGAGAGCTTCCCTTGCTATTGGTCGTTGGGTTGCCTACCTGCCGAGGATTGAAAAAAATCCTCAAAAGACCAACACAGCCGGGAGAATCACCGCTCAAATGCGGCCGCGTCACTCTTTTCCAAACACCTGAGCCATGCATAGATGGTGGGAAATTCAGCCCGCTTCTCTCATCAACTTCAGAGGGCAGTCTTCAGAGTTCATTGCTCACGCACTTACCCAGAGGAGGTCCCAAGGAGGCACCATCACCTCACAAGATCCGATTCCGATACGGACATGCGGTCACGGAGGACATGGACCAGCGCGGAGGACGGACCACGACGGGAGTTGCAACATCTTCCTTCCGGGAGGCACCCTCTGAGCGACGAAGAGATGGGCGGCCGTCATTTCAAGAGCCAAGACCCCTCATGCCCGTAGTGCGGTTTCAGGGCGGTTGGGTCTGCACGTTATTTGGGCCGTCTGAGAAACGGTGTCCATGTTTTAGTTCGGCTGACCCAGTCCCTCTCTCCTGTCAGGTACCAAGGCAACAGTTCGCATCTACTATCCGAGACCCGTGAGATCGGTTGGCGAGAAATCTTCCCGCCAAACCATGACGACACACGGCGATGCCGTTCGTTGAAACAACGGTACGGCGTCTCAACGAACTACGGTGTTTCAACAACAACTCTGCACAACTTCTAGTCACTCGGATTAATATACGATAACAATTACCATGCGAAAGCTAATGTAATTGAGTGCACGAAGATAGCTATAGGCCCCGTTGTTAGTTGGAATGCGTTGTTGGAGAGGGAGCGACATACGCAGTCGATAGCGCTGTTGGGATGCCCTGAAAATGCCCTGGGGAAGATCCGTCGCGGCAGGGTTGGGGTTATCGGGAAGAAAGACGAGGATTACCGTGCGAATAGAGATTCCCTTTTATTTCAGGGGGTACGTACACTAACAATTCCTTACGCCTGCTTCTCAATTCGGTTTCCGTCAACCAGAATCCTTTTTTTCTTCTTAATAAGAGACACCAGCCTGACCGACACATTCTCTCGCTGTTCTGAGCTCCCGTTGGCTTCTAAACTAAATTAAATTATTTTTCGGCGGGTGTTCTTCCTTTGTACGCCTTTCTCTGTTTCGAGCGTTGCACAGCTGCTGGAGGTGAGACCTTGACGCGGATAGGTAACACCCGGATCGACATCCAAAGGGTCTGAAACCCCCGACGTGCTGGCTTCAACATTAAAAGAGTGATGACTTCGCCGTAGAAGTAGTCTTGTGGTGTCGTTGAGTTAAGCAAACCATCCGACGTAACGTTCGCCACGCACGGTAAAACTTCCGTTCTTGGTACATCCCGTCTACCGTGCCATACTCAACGGCTGGAACTCACGCGACGCAGAGACCTTGTATTATTCGGACCGGGCCGGTACTACGCGCCCTCGCCACCTATCACCATGTTCAACTTGCGCTACTAAGATGGCGGGCCGCTATCTCGATCTTTGTAACGTACGGTGTTTATTAAGCTTAGCCCTATAGTATAGTTTTATGTATAATGACGGTAATATATAATATTTTGGGTAAAATATACCTTTCTATTTAACTCTTTTACTCTGCCTCCCGTCGCTAAGCACGAACGTTGACAAGAAAAAGGAAGGGCAAACCTCGCCGAATCCCCTTATTGACTTGTCGATTGGAGGCAGGCACTCGGAACGTCCAAGGACGATGTCAGAACAGCATCAGACTCTCTATCGTTTTTGTTGCTTGCAAGAGTCGCTAACGATCTGCGACAAGCAGGTACCCGAAAACTTCATGCATGGAACCGCCGCAAGCAGCATGCAAGGGAATTGCGAACCGACTCCATGTACTCTCCCCAGTGATGTTCATTTCGCGCGTCAAATTGTCCTGTCGTGCCGTCCTCGCGAAGTTGGTCCAAGAACGAAACCTTCACTATTAGTCGTTACACTTGTAACATCCGAATACACAAACCGATAATTTCACCCAGTTCCACTTCCGGCATGCTGGTTCTCCACGTAATGAATGGTGGAGCAGGTGTAGACGAGATGCAAGAAACAGTCGGCACGGTCCGCCGCGGGCCGGTCCGATGCTGGACTTCATCTAGTCCACCCGTATCCGGACGAAGTGCATTCTCGTGAATGTTTGGAACCTGGATCATTGAACCAAGGCGCGATGATAACCACCAGGCTCGGTTGCGGGCGCGGCATCCGTCAAACCACGATGCCAAGGACTTTTTGTAGCTATGGCAGCAGACGTTCAATCATTGGTCGAGTTTGCGAGACCGACAACCGATCGAGGCTCGCGCCGGTGAAGATGTATTTCGGTCCGGAAGCGGCTGGATTGAACTGTACAACCTCCAAGTTAGCAACTGATGGGAGAGTAAGATGCCCAGCAAGAAGCGGATTTGGGAAGCGTTGTCGGTACAGACCAAGTTGGATGTATGCTATTCGGAAAGGAATCAGAAACCAACCACTGAACCTCGGTTAGCCAACACCGGAAACTTCGAATCCCCAGCGTCTGATAAAAGGGCACATGCATTTCCCCCCCTTCGCGAAAGGGCGTGTGAGAACGAGTCCTGAACTCCGGACGGACCCTGGAAGAGGCCATTGACAGCGGTAAACCGGCAGCGAGAATGAGCGTGACGACGTAGGAGACCAGGTCCCGTCTCTGCCGGGCGGAGCATAACTGAAAGAGCCTGGAGACGGGGCATGTCTTTTTCCGTGAGCCGAGGGCAGTCGCAGTCAGGTCAAGCCCGGTCGTTTCCGCATGCGAGCCGTTCTCGGATGGGTGGTGTCGGAGGAAAGCCGAGGCAAGTGGACGAGAGGCGCCGGAGGCCCTGTTCTGGCCAAGGGCAGCTATGTGCAAGTGACACCTTCGATGTAGTAGTGGTCAATACCACCAGCAGCGAGCACCATCACGCCGTGGATTCTTAAGGAGGCCCGCAGAAAGAAAACGACGGACAACCACGACTAGAGATTAGCCACGCTGTTATCCGAATAGCGATTGTGCAAACAAAAGGAAATGAGAAAGAATGATAATGAAACGAAATGGAAATTTACGAGGTGGTAAATAAAAAGTATGAAACAGCACTGCATCTTCAGCTACAAAGTCCCGCTCGGTGTCATTCGCATTGGAAACCCGATCAGGTCGGGTACCCCAGCGCGACCCCCTCCCAAAATCGATACCTAAGGTAAGGTAGGTACCTACTAGATACATTTACCCTCCCCAGCGGGCGCTGCCCTGGCAGCGAGGTGCGCCTCCCGTCCACAGACTACCGCATCGACTCGGGGCATCTGGTTTCAGGTTCCAAGGAAATCAGGCATAGTCTGCAAGCATACTGCAACATTTATGCCCACCAGAAATTGTATGCAAGACGGTGATTTTGAATGTCCCCACCCTCCAGCTCTATTGGTTGTGCCCTGTACTTGCCCTGTAACCTTCCCCTGTAACCTTCTCTCGTTCTTTTGCCCTCTATAGAGCTTGTTGCTGTCGATATCGTGATGTCTCCCCCACTCTTTTTCCCAGGCATGAAAAGCACATATTCGTGCTGTGTGCTTACAGATTCTGCCAGATTTCCTTGGAACCTAAAACCGGATGCCCCGAGTCGATACGGTATAGTGGTGGAGAAGCTAAGGTAGCGTACCTTATCTCAGTGCTTAGACCTACTTTCTTTTTTGGGCAGGGGAAAGGGCGCGTATATGTGGCCCGGGCTTAATTGAATCTTTCCAATGTTTCTAGATCGTAGTCCGTGTATGGTTTCTTTTAGTGTATTTGTATGTATTGACTGAGAACGCCCAAAAAAGAGGTCTGAGTTTTCGATGCGGAAAACCCCGAGTCTTGATAGAAATACCTAAAATCCATATAAAAATTTAACTTTACTTCTAGATAGCCACATCACAACAAAACATATTAGCGAATACAAATATACATAGAAGTAGAGAATTTTATAGCGGTTATCATAGTATATTTCTTTTTTTATTAATATACTTTAAAGTATAACTTCTATCGTCGAAGGGGTAAAAACGATAATTATTAGAAAATAGGTCGCGACTATAATCTTCGACATTAGTACTTTTTTTTATCCCAATATTCTAAAAATTTCTATATATAATTTATAAGCTATTCTCAAGCCCCGGGTATATTTACTTTTCCCGTATCGGGGCGGCTGGAGGAGTTGAAAGATCGTTATTGAGGAGCATTTTAATTATAGTTATAGTTATAGTCATTTGACGTATTGTTACTAAGGGATTTGCTATTTATATAGGTACCAAATGAAAGAGCTAATTTATATAATAAGAATGTATGTAAAATCGTAGTAATATGATAAGATTTGATGGAATTGAGTTATAGTAATATTAGTAATATATTCCTATCGAAGTTGTATAGGAGGCCGCATCGGGAACTTAGACCTCTTGGGGCGCATATCAATAATATTACCCAAAACAGTAATCATGGGATTTTATCAATAAATTAATTTTTATAATGTAATCTGGTTCGTGCGTCGCGCCCCGAATTAGAGGTCTGAGCGCTGAGATAAAGCGTACCTACCTTACCTTACCTAGGTAATGCACGGAGGAGCCTCTTTCGAAGGAAGCGCCGGCATTGCCCCGCCCTGCTTCTTTGAAACCCGCATGTTTACCTTACGTTTGTAGGTTTTTTGGGATTTGGCCATGCAGGACAAAGGGGTGGGCCGAAGATGTGCTGGTGGTTCACTTCTTCTGTACCTGGAAAAAGACCCGCTGAGCTTCCATTGTCAAACCTGTCCCTTTCGTCAACGGCACCGTAAGGTACTGGTCTCCAGTCTCAGAGGCCCGCTTCCGAAGTCGGAAACTGAACGGAACCAAAAAAAAAAAAAAGAGTTGGGCGGCGCATCAATTGCTCCCCTGCGTCCGACCTTCGTATAGTGACTGGTGGACGATGCGCAATTACCGCCTCTCCGGCCAAGAGGCCTCCCTCTGTCATGATAATAAGGGCCTCTTTTTCCGCTGTTGCAAAGTGAACTAGCCAGCTCAGTAGTATGCAACGCCACTGACGTCATTGACAGCTGTCTTGGTGCGGGACCCAGCCGCTAGACAGGTGACGTGATGCGGGGTTGAGGCTCTGACTGGAGCTACCCCTCCGCGAGCCCTCTTTCCACAACCTCCGAACCTCACCTGCTCCCATCATCACTTACACCATCCATGTTCCCGTTTATCGTTGATCCATAAACCTTTTCCTTCCACATTCTCCTGGTATCTGCGATGCTCGCCAGTGATAACTTTCACCATGGTTTGATTTCAACAGCCAGGTATCCGGTGCGTTGCCCCAGGCCGCCGCAGCATCCGACCGAAAGGCGGGCTCGCGGTAGGGGTATCTGAGCACTTGCGAGTGCAAAATGAGCCAGACAACTTGGACCTTCCTTCACCATATCCAAGTCTGGTGAAGGTCGAAAGATTGGCAGACTTATGATTCCATCAATGTAAGTGAACGCAGAGACATGACCAAAAGAAGGCATTGTGCGTACTCCATTGACAGCCTTTATGCCAGAAACGATTACATATTATCTTAACCTATACCTTCGCACATTGCGTTTCCTCGCACGCCTTAGCATCTTGCTACTCGACAAGAGACGTCCTCGAGCACCCGATCCCAACCAGTCTCGCTGTGTACATACATACTCAAACCTATCCCAATGCCGACGATGCGATCCCCAAAGATATGCCCGAATATATCCAATCCGCCCGATGATCCATGTTTTCCAAGCCCGCCGCCAACCCGAAAAAAAGCAAAAAACCGCCCATCGCTGTGGTCTACCATCTATATCATACGAGCAAGAGCTCGATCGCCTCTTCGGTGTCTTAATTGTTGTTTGTCGCCTCAACCTCCTTCCCTTGGACGAATCCATCATCGTTCACAGGGTGCATGGCTCGTATATGTCTCTTCAGGTTATCCGGACGTGTGAAGCTTCTTAGCTTCGCATACTCGCAACTCGAGACTGGGCAGTGGTATGCCATTGCTGATGCCGAGGCTTCGGGACCGGCAACCTTTTGGTGCGTCAAAGAGTTGCGGTGGCGCTTGACGTCTCTGGGCTTCATGGAGGATACGTCTGTACCGCATTCGCAGATGCCGGAATTACGAGCCGCACCGCTGACTTGTTGGGCGTCTTGCGGACCGTGCGCTTGACCGACGATGGCTTGAAAATTATCGACTTTATTGTGCGTGGACGCAGGTGTTGCGGAGGCTGGGCTCGGCCCCGGAGTTTCTTGGTTCTCCGTGCCTTCTTCATCCTCGGTGGAAGAAGGCGTCGACTGTGGGGTGGAGATGGGACTTGGCGGCTTGTCTCTGGTGCCGTCGTCGGCGTCGTCGTCGGCGTCATCGGCGTCGTCGTCGGCGTCATCGGCGTCGAGAACCGCAGGGTGCAGCATGGTCTCTATGGGGTTCACACACCCATAATACCCAGGGGACGAGAGCTAAGCCAATTATCAGGGACACGAAGCAGGACTCCGAGGTACGATGATCAGGGTGCGGGAGGAGTTTCCAACGCGAGTGTCGGTGCCAGGACGGTCATCCACTTTGCAATGCGACGAAAAGGAGGAGTGAGGCCCCACAGGAGCACAAAAAGAGAGCAACGGCTTACGTGGTGCCTCATACAACTATACTCGTCCGTAGTAGGAACTGATGGATCTTCATTACCCTCGTGATCGAAAAACGTAACTGACCCATCGGGGTTGATCCTATGTGGAACAGGAAACGCCGAGGGGAAAGTGCTATACGCCATGGCCGTTGCAAAGCAGGAGGTGAGCTGAGTACCGACGGTTGATTGGGATGGCAGCGGTAGGTGGGTAGAGGGTATCAACTGATAACGGAAGATGGCATACCTGTACGGTACTAGTCTAGGATGGATGGTGGAAGGCTAGACCTTTATACCCGACAGCGAGTCGTTGCTCGACCTGGTTGCTCGTGAGCCTCACGATAATAGAGGAATAAGTTTGTGCTGCATTCGGTTATCCTCTCGGAGCATGTGGACATGAAACAGCTAGGCTGGTTTGGGAGGCCCAACTTGTCGAGCGTCAGTTCACGCATAGTAATTGAGTTTGGTCAAATCTTCAAAGGGTATAGAGAGCCACACGTCTGCGAGACGAATGGAGAGAGAACATGGTGGTGATGGTGTAAGTCGGAATTGAACTGGGCGGGAGTGTTTGTCGAGTGCGAGGCTGGATCCCTGGATCCCTGGATCCCTACCTTAATTAAGCAACGCATTGCGATTCGTTATGGTAATGCGGGTGTCAGTCGAGTGCGGTTGCCAGTGGTTTGCTAGACCGATATGCTACCGTAGTGGGAAAATCTGTCGGTGGGTCCCGGGCACAGGGCACTGCCCCACTCGTGCCCTGGGTTTCTAGCCCACCGTTTCTAGCCCTCCAGATCTCCCGCTTTCTTTCTTTCCTTTCCATAGCAGCATCATCATCATTCATCACATCGATCACGTTCTCCATCGCTCGTGATCTCACAAAATCTGTTTCCAGACATTGATTGTGGCTGTTGGACAATAACCACAACCAATGTCTAAAAACCAACGCATCTTTCTTATAGGGGGTAAGCGCTGTACTATAGTGGCCTTGGATTTGGAGTTGGGTCGGGTCCGAAATCCGGAATTTCTCAAAGTCTCAAAGTCCAACTCCTACCTTCCTTCCCCAACCTCCAACATCCCCTTTATTAACGGAAAGAACCAATTCTTCTAGAAACAACCAAATGGCCTAGTGGCCAAGTGGTTATTGAAGTAGTTCTTCATTGTGACATCATCTGTTCGATTCCTGTTCGTGACAAATTTTTTGAAATTATTCTAATTTCTATAACCTAGAAATTCTAGCGTCAAATGCCGACCTCGGGCAGTCTCCAGTGCTCGCCTTCAACTTAGTAGCCTTTAAAAGGCCTACTAAAGTATAGAAGGTAATACCCTATACTTTTGCCTTTTAAGGCTTGTTCGGGTCCGCGTTAGGGATTTTAGGAAATAAACGTGTTAACGTGCAGGGTCCGCAGCTGCAATCCTGCAACATTAAGGCAGCATTAAGGTAGGCCAAGACTTTGGCTGCAAGATGGAAAGAGGTGCTTAACATTCCAGGTTGGAATTGGGGGCTCTCCTCCTTTCTAAGGTACCTTTCTTCTTTCTTTCTCTTTCTTCATCCTTTTCATCATCACCACTATCCTTTTCATCACCACCATCCTTTTCATCACCACTATCCTTTTCATCACCACTATCCTTTTTATCACCACTATCCTTTTCATCACCACCATCCTTTTCATTACCACCACCACTCTTCTTATTATTGATCTTTCTCATCGTCACCATCCTTCTATCTTTGCGACGGCTATCCCTTATATTTATAGGGGGTTGTACCTTATAGTTGTACTTATGATGCGGAAGTAGTAGAGTATGTGAAAATATTATATTGTAAAGAGTAATACCCTCCAAGAAGGTTTCCTAAGAAAGACTGCCTTTGAAGATGGGAAAGATATATCTTATGGTAGCCTTATCTTATCACCTATTTTATCGAGCATATAAGAAATAACGAGTCCGGTAGGCGAGTACCTGCCAGGCGAAGTAGGTCTATAACCTTCGTCCTTAGAAATCTATATAAATATATGGGTCCGGTATTAAATGCCGGCGCTTAAAAGAAGCCTTTACTATCCTTAGTAATTATTATAAGTAATAAAATAATTTAGGGCCTAATAATATGTTTATCCTCCGTTCTATTTATTTATATTCCTGCCGTCTTCCGATAAGCTTATTACTTCCTCCGATCCTTACTTCCTTATTTCTTTTGGTTACACCTTATTTTTACGGCGCTAATAGTCCTTTATTAAATCCTTAATATATTTTAACTATTATTCTATCTTTTATTTATTATATTCGTATCCTTATCTTTTTTATTTTATTAAGTAAACGTTCGTCCTTTACGTTACTTAATATATAATAATTTATTCTAATTTATAGGAATTGCCCTCTTTATTCCTAAAATTCTAATTATTTTCTATTAATTTTAATAAGAATGTTATACGTTTAAAAGGGTCTTTAAATATTAGGGCGGGTAATAAATATACTACGGAACTAATTAAATAAATAATTTAATTAATTGGGAATTCTAAATAGTAAATTAATTTTTTTATACGCTTTAATATTTTAAATAGTTTTGCTCGCTATTAAAAGAGTTTCTTTAATAGTTTTCCTTTAAAATAATATTTGTAGTAGAAATAAAAGTATATATAATCCCTAGTATTAAATTCTATTAATTGATATTTTAAATTGTATTTCTATTTAATTATTATTATAGCGAAATTTATAGCGAAGGCGGGGTTTTATTATAAATAGTTTCAAAACGTAGTTATAGTAAGTTCATTATTATTTTTAAAAATATTTAAAGGTTTAAATAATTTAAAATTATAGAGGAGTTTATAAGGGGATATTTTAATAAGTACCGAATATAAATTATTAAAATTCTATTATAGGGCAGGGAATATTTTAGTTTAAAGGGTATTAAGGTTGTTGAAGCTATAGAAGCGAATGGCGATTTTAATTATTTAGTTTTTTCGTTTTAAGAGGCTATCTCTTTAGGGGTGGTAAATTATAATTATAAGTAGTTTCGTTCTTAGTTTCTTCTATATTCCTTTTTAAAATTCGGATATAAATTTATTATTTTAATTTAAAATAATCCTTTATAGTATATCCTAATCTACTATTATTAATTATTAAATTAGTATATTAGTTTAATTTTCAATTATATACGTAAAATACTTAAGGAATAGTAGGGATTTCTTTAATATAGGATATATTAAGGTAAATAATATATTGTATATATTTTTATCTTCTAATTTCTATAGCGTATTCTAAGTTAGTACGAGGGGTAAGTTAATAATAAAATCGATAGTAATAGTACGTATAGGGATAAACGTTATTCGGATAAGCTAATAATTACCGTTTGGCTATTAATAATTAATTTGGGCGAATTAATATTATAGGTAGTATTTAATATATTATTTAATTAAATAAGTTTTATTATTAATTATAAGCCCTTTAAATTCGTATAGTATTTTATTATGTCCAAAATAATATTTATTACTGTAGGCTTTTTAAAGTATTTATTATATTTAATTATATAGGATATATAGCGTCCTAGTTCCGTCGTTCTTAATATTATAGAATAAACCTTTATTTAATTTGAAGGGGTGCCCGGGCTTCGAAAAGGTTTTATTAGTTTTAATAGGTTTACCGGCCGTTAAGTCCGCTATAATCCTAATATACTTATTATTGGTCTTATATCCTTTCGTAAATACTTATTTCGTTACTTAATTTATTTATACTTTTAATCGGATGTACTATATATCGTCTAATACTGCTAATTCTTTTAGCCGCCCTTCTTTTATTATTTTTAACCTATTTAATATATTTAATATAATATTTAGCTTGCCGGGTACGTAGTAAATTATTAAAAAGTATTAAAATAAGTATATTAATATATTAATTAAGCGGCAGTTAATTCGGTCTATTAAAGAAGTATCGAATTTAATCTATTATATAATACTTTTAATTGCCGCATAATTTATTAAAATTATAACGGGTTATTTAATTAAATAAATTATAATTCTTAAATATTTAATTATTTAAACGAAGTATATTACTTCGAATTTTGAAGGACTATATTATATTTTAGCAGAAATAAAGTATTTATTTAAAAATATTATAGGGAAGACAGCTATACTAGGGATTATTTCTTCGGGGGTCTATTTTATACTATCCTTTAAGTAAAATATTATTATTTTAAACCCTTTCTCTAAAAATCTGTCGATTTATATAAATAGTTATTTATTAGAGTTATAATAGTAATGGATAATAAGTTCGTTATAAATAACGTTTTATAATATTTAGAATGCGGTTAATTCTGCCTTGGTTAGCTTATACGTAGTCGTTTAATAATATTATATCCTTTTTCCGGGGTTATTAGCGACGATATAGCTATTCTTTCTTCCTATTATTAATAGTAATACTTTTCGTTATTATAGAAGTTCTACTAATTATACGTAGTAAGGAATAAAGTACTTTAAGAAATTAATATTTCCGATATATTATTCTAAAGCTTTTAATTATTTTAGGAAATCTAATTTATAAAAGGCTTCAATATAATATTTCGTATTAAAAAGCCCGAATAAATTTACTTTAAATCCGAATAGCTCGATATCTAAAAATCTAAAGTATAATTTTTTAAAGGAAATAGAAATACCTTTCTTATTAAATAAGGCGAAGACTTCCTTAAAGTATTTAATATATTCTTTTATAATATCCGAGAAAATTACTATATTATCAATAAAAGCCCTATAGAAAGTAAACTATAATAATAGTCGATTTATAAACTTTTGGATATAGGCCGGCGAATTACAGTATTCTATTAATATAATAGTTAGGGTTTCGAGGCCTCGCGGACTTATTAATATAAATTAATTTCAATAGGGTAATTATATTCTAAATTAATAAAAGAATATAGTAACGTCGATAATTATAATATAATTCTTTCCTCTTAAAGCCGCAATTATTTTAAATTAAAGTGGTAAAAGGTAGTTATTTAATATAAATACCTTATTTAAAGTACGTAAATCGATTACTACCCTCGTTTTAAACTTACTATAAATTATTTTTTATACTACGAAAATAGGGTATAAGAAGGGTATTACTTCGGTTCGCTATACTATTTTATTTTAATTATACAATTCGTTAAAAACTTTATCGACAATCTCTTTATTTTTCCTACTAAATAAATATATTTTAAAATTAATATATTAATTTTACTACCCTTTTATTAGCAAGACTTTTATTATTTCTAATTCTAATATTTTAATTATTCCGCCGTTTTTCTATATTTTAAAAAATTTTTTAATTACTTTCTTTAATTTTATAATCTAAATATTATTCTTATTATAAATATATATTCTTTCTTTTATTATTTTTTCGGCGTAGGGGTTTATATAAAGGCCTAGCGTAAATATTTTTTCGGGGACGTAAGGTTTTATAGTCGGACCGTCTTCGTTCGGCGAAATAATATTATATACTTCGTCGAATATTAAATTAGCATTTGTATTTAAGGTTAATATTAAGAAGTTAATGAATTTTAATAATTTAAAATCCCTATTAATTACGGCCGTTATATTAAAATTTAGAGGGAATTTATTATTAAAGGCGATATTTATAGGAATTTCGACGGCTATAGACAATACTAGGCGGGGCAATCCTAATTAAATTACCGAACCGATTATAAAGGTTTTTAAAATATTATTCTAATTAGTAATAAAGTACTTACTATTAGTAATTTCGTTAATAGTCTTAAAGTTTTTATTCTTCCTAATTATAATAATATAATTCGATATATTTTTAATTACGAAGGCTTTTAGGGTTCGGGCGTTAATTCGGGCGTAGGCTATAATAAAATATTTTATATCGAAAGTAAAGGTTCGTCCTTTTAGAAGGGGTTTATAATTAATTAGTATTGCGACCTTTTATTCTAGAAGAAGGGAAATCTTTCTTATTAATATTACCTTTCTTATTATAGGAATTATCCTAATTTATATTTCGAAATTAATATTTACGTTAACTTTACGGAATTAGATTATTATATTTTTATAATCGATTGCGCCTTTAAATAGTATTATAAAATTATTATTTAATAATAAGTTAAGTGTTAAATCTTTTACGACCTATATAGACTTTATAATTTTCATTAATATAAATTCTTTATTAGAATCCTTAGTGGGGATATAAAGGGAGAAAGTAGCGAATTCGTCGATTAAGACTAAATCCTTTCTAATCCCCCGTACTTTAATTAATTTATAAATAGTTATATATTTTAACGTTTTTAAAAATTATTTTCCGATTAAATTCCTTCTTATTCTTAGATCAATATATGTTTTTTTATCTTCGTTCTTAAGGGTAGCTCTAACTTTAATCTTTAAATAGGTAAAGTTAAATAGTAAATTTAATTAATTAATTTAGTCGAATATAGGGGCTTCTACGATAAGGGTTAGCTTAAAGGAAGGAATTTTCTTTAGGGGCGGGATTAGTTCGGTTATAAAATTAATTATTAAAGTACCTTCGGAATCTTTATTATTATTTAATTTAGATTCGTCCGCGATAGTAGTTTTCATTCTTCTATCTTTAGTAAATTAGTAGGTCTTTAAATATTTAAACAATTCGCTACGTAAAATTTATATTTCGTAGTAATATCCGTAAGTACGGCGGCTAAAGTTTAATATAAATATAATAAGTAGTTTAATTTTAATTATTATAATATTTATATCGGCGTATTTCTTTTCGTAGCGAATAGTATCTTTATAAATTTTAAATGTAGTATAGTATTTATAATATATAAAGGATTAATCGAAAACGATATATATAATATTAATATAATTACTATAATATTTTTAGTTTAAAGAGTAGTTATTTAATTTTAGGAAGGTATTATAACCGTCTTTGGTTCGGTCGTTATTAGCTTCCTTACTATTATTTTTTATTTCGAGGTAATAGGTATAATTGCGCTGGCTACAATTTCGGCGTTAATTAGCCTAATATCTTTCGCAATTCTTAGGGCCGTAATTATTAGAGCGGTTATATTAATAACCTCTTCTATTATTATAATTATTATAATTACTTCTATTATTATAATTATTATAATTATTTTTATTATTATAATTATTATAATTACTTCTATTATTACGACTATTATAGTTACTTCTACTATTATAACGGTCGTTATTACTTCTATTATTATATTGTCCGCGATTATTATAATTATTATAGCGGGGGCGGTCCGGGTATTAAAGTAATAATTTATTATATCCTTCTTTAATAATTAATAATATTTTAGCGGCGTAGCTAATTCCTATAACGGATCTAACGTAAAGGAAATATTATTTTACTACAGCAATTAAATTTTTTTTTATTTTAATAATTTCTCTTATATAGGATTAAAAGTCTTTAAACTTTAAAAAGGCCCGGAAATATTATTTAATTTTTAAATTTAGTACTATTTAAATTTGTATTATAATTCTTTACTAATTAATTTATATAGCGTTTAATAGATTTATAATTCTAATATAATATATTTTCTTTTAAAAATATAGTATATACGACGAATCGTCTTCGGCCAAATTCCGAAAGGTTAATTTAGTATTTATAAATTATTATATAACCGCTCCGGTATCCGGCGTAAAACGGATAAATAGGGCGTTTATAGTAATAAAAATTCTATTTAATTAGATATTTATATGTTATTCGGAAGAGAATTTAGTATTCTACTATAGAGTAGTTTATCCGGCTAATAATATTTAGAATATAATTATTAATTAGATAGCCGCTGAATTATAAATATTAAGGTTTTCGAAGAAAGTTTATAAACGATCCTAAAAAGCGGATACGTTGGTTTATATAATTTTAATACTATTTTAAATTATATTAATATCCTTAAAGTCGCCGATCTATTATAAATCGAATACCCTTATATCTTTATATTTAATTTTAAATTTAAAGTCGGGGTCGTAGACGTAGGTAGGATTAATTTAGGGCTAGAAGGTTAGTATTCCCGTTTTTTATTAGTTTAATAAGATAAAAGGGGTAGGTTAAAGGTAGCTTTTTAAATTTAGAACTTTAATTTATTTTCTAATAGTAATAGCGGGGAATATTAAAGGGTTTATATTTAATTATATTCTAGTGAAGATAGAAATAGTGGTTTAATAATTATTTTTCGGCTAAGTAGGTTTTGTATTAAATTTTAGAATATTTTAATTATTGCCTTAAAAAGTATTAATAGCGGCTTATATAGTAGTAAGGGCGGTAGTAGCCTAGTCGGCGGTTAATTATACTATAGCGGTTTAAGTAATAATATTATAAAGCGTAGTTTAAATTATTAATAAATTTTAAAATAATATTAGGGCGGGAAGGATATTATTATTTAGTAGAAGCAGTAGAACGGAATTTCCTTAAAGTAGAAGGGTAATTATTCTTCCTCTTCCTTATTTAGAAGGTAATCCGGGTTATATTCCTGTTATAATTAATTTAGAAAATAAAATAGAGCGGGTAGGAGTATTAGTAATATAAGCCAAAAAAGTTCAAATATTTTAATTATTTTAAATAATTTAATTAAAATTAATTTGAAAGGAGCCGGTAATATTTTTAATTATATTTATTTCTCCTTTAATATCCTTTAATTTAATAATTAAAATATTATAATTATTTAGAATAGTAATTTTTAAATATTTTATTATATCTTTATTACCGCTTATTTTTATTAGTTGTACTTATAATTAAATTTTATTAGGAATAGGGTCTGAAGTTTTACCTTTATTTTTATTATTTAAAGCCGTAGGGGGAAGGTTAGATCCGTTGGTTTTAAAAGCGTCGTTTCCTATCGGGTCGGCCTAATTATTATTATTAAGTATTTTAAATATAATTCGAAATATAATATATATTATCCATAGAATAATAGGCGGGGGTAATTTGCGTTTATACTATTTATTGATATTTAATATATAGTTTTAGAAGGTTAATAGAATACCGCTATCGTTTATTAGGGAAGTTGGATTTTTATCTTCCGTCGGTATTATTATTATAATCGTATAAAGCGGTAATAGGATTTAGGGGCGTAGTCCCGTCGGATTGGAAAGTGGATTGGACGGTATTTAATTAATTATAATTAATATTATATTTTACTATAATATTATAATATATTGTTAACTCTTTTCGTTTAAATTTTATAGAATCTTTTTAACGAAATATTATTAAATAACGAATATAAAGGAATTTAGCGTTTATAATAAAATAAATAGTCGCTTTAAACAATTATTTAAATTCGTTGTAGGAAGGGTAAAATTTATTATATTAATTAATTTAGTAGACGGGTATTTAAATTCGCCGTTTACTAAAAATTAAATTAAAGTATTACAAAGGAATTTAATTATAAATTTTCGCGTTAAATAAAAGGATAATATTTAAACGGGGAGGGTAATATATTAAGAAGTAAAGGATTTTTAGAGGTCTTTTTAATTCCTATACGAATACCTAAATTCGTCGTAACGGATTTTTCGAAGTGTAAAGGAGGGAAGTAATTGTAAAATAAATTGGAGCTCGTTAGAAATTGTATATAAATTTAAATTGGAAAGAAATAAAGTAATTAATTGAAGGGTCGTTACGCTAGCGGGTTAATATAAAGGTTTTAATTAATCGAATACGATTATAAATAAGTATATCGTAGGGTAGTTTAATTTAATTAATTAAATCTTTTAATTATAATTATTGTTTAATGCGGAAGTAGTAGAGTATATGAAAATATTGTATTATAAAGAGTAATGCCCTCTAAGAAGGTTTCCTAAGAAAGACTACCTTTAAAGATAGGAAAAATATATTTTATAGTAGCCTTATTTTATTACTTATCTTATTAAACATATAAGAAATAACGAGTCCAGCAGGCGAGTGCCTGCCGGGCGAGGCAGGTCTATGACCTTCGCCCTCAGAAATCTATATAAATACACGGGTCTGGTATCAACCTAACTATAGTTCTTACTGCACTACAGCTCAAAATCGAGCAGTCTGGTAGTAAGAACTGCTGTTAAGGATTTCGAAGATTCTGGCCTTCTAATTGGCCAAATTGAAGATTTGGAGTAAGTGCAGGTGGTTACAGGTGGTTGCAGGGCGTGCATAAAAAATAACTATAGAGGGAACCTCGGGTCTAAGAACAGGGTAAAAACAGGCCTATAGTGTGTAATAGGCAGAAATGCACTAAATAGGGGTGGAATATAGGGTTTCCAGCCTATTTTTTAAGATTTCTATAAGGGTAGCGAATTATATTCTATATACGCGTATATCGTCAGATAACATGGTATTTTGGGTATAACAGACTATTGCCCTCAAATATTTACAAAGTGTAAAAAAGAATAATAAACTCAATTACAATTTTTATTATAAATATTCTGTTTTTAGTAACATTCTAAAAATTTAAACATTATTTCGATAAAAAAAATAATATAATAATAATTATTCTTACTACTTTAAAAATAATATTTTAACTATATAAGATTTTAGTTCTAATATTTTCGCGTGAAATAAATAAGTAAATAAATAAATAAATAGCGTAGTTAGTAATAGAAGCACTTAACATCGTAAGGTCCTCCGTTCGATTCCCCGTTGTAGCATTTGTAAAAATTACTAAGTTAAAAAAATTATACTAGTATAATAAAGAAAAAATATTACTTATTAAATATTATTTAAGAAAAATATTATTTAAGAAAAATATTATTTGGAAGAAAAACCAAAATTTTTTTGAGGATAATAACTTTTTAACCCTAACCCTAACCCTCTATTACCGCCTTTAATCGTTATTGCTTCCAACAGTCTAACCATTCCAACAGAAAAATGTCACGAATTATACTGTTGTTATAGAAGTCTGTTCGAACCTAATATCCTTGTCGGCCATTCGAACCCTTACTAAACACTTCCAAAATCAATTAGAATTTTTCGCTCAAACATGCTTGCAGTACCCTTGCCGGACCCTGTTCTCAGACCCGGGTCTCCCTCTATGGAAGGTTTTTTTGACGAACGTAAAAAGGAGCAGTAGGGCAGTAATGCGTTATATCGTTACTGCGACCCGAATACTGCAAAAATCTTAACTGGTTAACTTCTTACAGCGGAAACGAACAGGCCTTTAAGGGCCTGGGAGACAATCAATGTCTGGAAAGCAATTACTGTTTTCTAAACATTGGTTGTCTAACTCAGGGTTTCCCGCTTCGGTAGCCGTTAGCAGATAGAGGCCGTATATTATTAGCGATATAACCAATAACAAATAGGCTGGGCAGGCGCCTTAACTACCTACTTGAACCTCTACCCGCGGGTAGTTATTGGGACGTACGTTTATCCAATTAAAGGCCTGAGAGCTTTGTTAAAAACCTGGCTTAAGCCTTCCATCCTTCAACTCCGCTTCAGTAGATGTGAGGGTCCTGAAGTGACACCGGACCCCAGACTGTGAAAGGTATCCACCCGCCGGTCACTAGAGGGGACATCCACAGCGGGCCCATCCAATCACCAGTTCCAGATCCGCTCTCCGCTGCGATTAGTGCAATAGTGTTGCAGAAGTGCAGTGGTGTTGCAGGCTGCACAGGTGTGCACAGAAACATAAGGTACCTCCTTCGCGTCACGGCCATCCTTTGTATTCTAATTTTCATCTTTTCTTTATCTTTCGATCTTCTACCAAAGAGGATTATTGTTATTTATTACAATCATTTCCTCTTTGCTATAACAATGCAGAGGTGTACATTTAGGGGTGGGTGTGTGAAACAGCGGATCCATTCCATGTCTGTCAGCCCTATACCCCTTTCTCCACCATCGCCAACGACAAACCCCTAAGGGGTACACTTAGAGAATGCTGGCCCGGCCAGCGAAGCTTCCAAGTTGTTGTCTTTCCGATTGAAGAGGCCTATTCCGGCCCTTGGAAGGAAGAGAGCGTCGTTTATTGTGGGCAGAAATAAGAGTGTCGGTGTGGTGGTGGCTTAATTGGAGGAATCTAGGTCTACTATTCACGAAGAGGTAGAACCGTTGCACCACTTCCCCGTCTGAACGGGCAGCCAAAGGGCAAGGCCTCCCTATCCTCTAGGGCTTGCCAGCACACTCGCAGATCCGTCACTTACCGTAGAGTTTAAGGCGATTGGTACAGCGGCGGTTGACGTCGAAAGTGCAGTCCAACAGAAAACGACACCCCCTTCTAACCGCCATACTGAGGTTGGACTCCTCCCGGGCACTTGCGCGGAGAGGGCGTTGACGGTGGGTGTTGCAACTAGATTTCGCCAGGAGCTAAGTATGGGCCAGCGATGTGATGTGGTGTGGAGGTGTGGAGGGGCGTGTCTGTAGGAAGGGTCCGTAGCGATCTACGGAGCTGTAGATGGAAGCAACCTGGGCTTTCCCTGGTGGTGGGAAGGTGCCTGGGCCGACACTGTCTTGGACTGCAACATGACTGCAGTGCCCACACGCAAGGGGGGGCTCCGGCTCCTGCTGGCACGACACTGAGCGCACTCACGCCCCTCCGCAGCCATCACCGCGCAGCACGCATTCCAGGTTGTTTCTTTCCATGTTAACTCGCAACGAAGCTGTGCCACTGCATTGTTGCGAACTTGCGCCTGCCGTTGCATCCAATCAGCGGATAGTAAGTACACAGTGCCAAGTGGACGTAAAGGTTCCGTCCTGCATTACGACCACTCAGTCAACACCTATCGAAGAGGCCCCCAGAAAAACAATCTGGAACTTCAGTAGCAACCTGCACGGCACAAGTCACAACCAACCACAATCTCCGCGCCAGACGGCCACGGCACGACGTGACGACATAGCAGCCGGGAGGGAGGGCCAGGGCAGCTTACCAAATACCAAGCCAACGGGAATCGGCCAGGAACCAGGAACTACCGGAGGGCCGGGGGTGTTTTTGATGTACCGTGTAGCACACCCCCGCCATTATCCAGTGTGAGAGCTGGCAGACGCTCGAGGTAGTAGAGTACCTATTGTAATACAACATGCACCTTTATACATACTACGTCACTCGTTTCAAGTTTTTGGATGGTTCGAGGGTCTGTGATTTTCTACCGCTGAATCGCTGTACCGGTGCAATCTGTACCCGTTGCAAAAAGATGGGTTCTTGAGAAAGTAGAGCAGCGGTACAACGACGAAGCCCCCCCCCCCGGTCAACGCCAAGGTCACGAAGTCACTCTCAAGCCAAACTTTCCTCTCAGAAACCAGCACCGGTGCGGTTTCGATCAGGGCCTAAACACTGGTACATAACAAGAATTTTTCGGGCCAGCTACTAGACTTAGTGTAAGACGGACCCATCTTGTGCCGGGCCGGGAGATCTCCATTCTTAGCCCATATCAGGACCAGCGATGGCCTCGCTCGGTTTCAGCGGGCTGGGGGATCTGTGGGTCTTGCCCCCTGTATCTATCTGTGGCTTTTTGCTCTATTTTCCTTTTTCTTCCTATCTCCATGTCCTGATTCCATGGTGAGTAGGTCCAAGTATTCGTCAAACTAAGCGGAAAAGACGAGGCTGGATCTGGAAGAGTGAGACAGGTGGTGACTATTTCCCATCATATGCACAAAACAGCGCATCGCAGCGGAAGCACGCAGCATGTGTCTAAACGCAGGAGACACAAGGGCATTGTCGCATTATTCGTTCGTGCATATATGAATATATGATGGTTTGTCATTTCCATATCTTCTCTCTTTTTTTCCCGATCTAATTACAACGTAATACATAGTCTAACGTATTCCTCCAGTTGGCGTTAATAACATGGGGCAACGTTATCCAGCGGCGTCTGGCCCGCCCTTCCTCCTCGTCTTCTGCCTCTCATTCTTTCCCCGTGGAGGTGGACGCCGACCTTGTGGCTGTTCCTTGCCACCTCTCCCTCTCCTGGCCGCTTCAAGCACGCTCCAGTGCATGGTGAGATGCATGCGTGCAGGGCCCAGGTCCCACCACGAAAGTAACTGGAGGTCAGAGGTGCTGTTGCCGCTGAAGATGCAGGCGCATCTGCAGGTGGCCCTTTTTGCCCCTCCGTCAAAGACACAGGGCATGCATGATACCGAAAGCATACAATGCATCTGCGTCAAACCAAGAAAAAGAAGTAAAAGCAAAAGCAGGTTCGTGTCCATCAAGGAGTGAGAGGCCACTGATGGATAGTATGCCTTGTGGTCAGTCGTGAGTGCGCAGCTCTAACCATAACTGAACTGGCACGGTGGTCAAAAAGAAAAGTAACGGGTAATAGTTCGTCGTCATCAAATCGATAATCGGCGTGTCGCGCATCCAGGGCCCCAGGGGAACATGTAATGGATTGCCAAATGCGCGATCGGTTCCAACATGGAAGTTCGTGCCGTGATCGAGTGTCATGGGGGCGTCAAGAATATGTGGATGGGAAGACAGGCGACATATCCATTTCCGAAATGGCCATGTCCTACCCAGACAAGTCGTGCATGCATGCCTGATCATGTCGCTCCTTGTCAAGTGCGAACAGTGGTGACCGGCCTACACAGCAACAGCACAACGAGCGGGGCGCTTCTACCGATCGGGCTCGTTGAAGTTGACGCGCTTCGAGCTCCTTCCCCACGAGTTCTGCTGGTACCTGCTCTCTGAGTTTTGCTGCTGGTGCGATACGCTCTCCATGCTGGGCTGGTTCGAGGGTGTCGAGCTGCTGCCGAATCCGGGCACGGTGGACCATCTGTTGGAGACCTTCCTGGCGGGTGCTTCTTCCTTGGGAGAGCTGACGCCAACGTCTGGAGAGAAGGGCATCTCTCGGGTGGTGTTGGTCTTGCTCGAGTTTACCGAGGAACCGGTGGTGTTGGGGGTGTTGTAGACGTACTCGCCATCGACATAGGTAGCGTTGGAGACAAAGGTGGAGCGACGATGACGGCGGCGGGTGTAGCGCTGCTCAAGACGGAAGAGCTCGATCTTGGCTTGGAGGCGGTCGAAGAGGCTGAGACCCATTGTGATAGATTTCTGATGGTGATGTGATGTGGAAGAGGGTTGGCCGTTGTGTCGCGGACGAGAATGTTAACCGATTGCGCAAGCGGAAGCGTCGGCGTTGTCGTGTGGAAAAGAGTGAATTGTTTTCGGAATTGGATGCGATGGTGAAAGATTGATGATGTCGTGGAGAAAGATTTTGCGTTGTTGTCGATGAAAGGGTGGGTTTGTGGGTGGGCGCGGAATGGCCGGGAGCTCAGGCTTGTTTGAATGACAGACTGGTGGTGAGGTGATTTGGATGGATTTGGGTCGGAGAGAGAGTGTGTGTGGGATGGCCCCGGTTATTGTAGAGAACGAGTGTTTATCGAACGGGCCTCCTTGTTGAGGTTGCAGTCGATTATGGTTGGTGGAGGTTGTGCGAAGCGAGGAAGAGGAAGCGTGGCAGCGCAGCGGAAGGATTCGAGAGGGGAAGGAAGAGTTGAAGAAGGAAAAGAAGAAAGGTTACCCAGGCTCGTTACGAGCTTCTCCGGGGCCTCATGGTGCCACTGCTCCCTGTCGTGGCCGCCCACAGCTCACCCACAGCTCACCCACAGCACGCCCACAGCAGCAGCAGTCCTCCACACGCACCTGCCCTTCGGAATGGAGTCTCTGTCGCGACGCCGAAACTGATAAACAGGTTCCGCTTTTCTGCTATGTTCTGGACTTGTCATTGGTCAATGGGATTGAGGGCCAGGCACAAGAAGCAAGGGTACGACATGTAGCCCCACCGATTAATCAAAAGGGAGCATGGATCAATGGCCCTCAGCCATCCAATCTTTTTACAAAACACAAAACACGGGTCCAGTGTGGATTTTCCCAAGTTTGAGATGCCGTTTCGATTCTTGGGATGAACCTGGGCCACGCACTGGATCGCCGTATTTCTGCGATCTCGAAATCACTTTAGAGGTAATGAGACAACAAAGTCATTGTCCGCCGCCATGCAGTGTGGTGGTGTGTGTTTGGATATCGGCTAAAATCTCTGCATCACCCACAACCCGAGGCTGCGCCCAGCCGAGTAAAGGAGCTAATGATGTAGACGATCAACAGCGCCAGCAGAGTGGGATGCGCGCGGCGGCCTCGAACCAACCTTGTCTCACCTGTGAGTGATGAATTGGATTACGAGCAATTAACCACGCCGTCGCACAGGAAGCCGTGGAATTCCCGCCAAACCCATGTCTTCCAGAATGTGTTCTGCGACGATAGAACCATGCAAGACCGTTGCTTGTCAACAGGCGACTCAGGCGAGACATGGGGAAATGAATGGTGAAACGATGACGAGCACGGCATCCCAGGGCAATCAAGGGAATCACAATCACCGAACACAAAGCGAGCACGGACCGCTTCTCTTGTATCTCCTCATTCCTCAGCACCAAACTTCGCCCAGACTTCTTCCCCGCCTCCTGATTTTCATTGACCGTTCATCCCGGTCCCCCACGTGTCGGTACCTGCGTCACTGGATTTCTCCAACAGTTTGGACCACTCACCGTCCACAGAGTCACAAACTTTCCGCGCCGAGCCTTGATCGACCTCTCACCAATTCACACATCCCGTGCCGTGTTCAGTTCACCGGGCCAGCTTGTGAGGTTATTCGCACCTCCTCCGTCCATCGGTTTTGCGCTGTATGTACATACGTGGCTCCCCCATCGAAGAGTGGAGGCGGACCGGACCGGACAATTGAGCGAGCGATCACGACCCAGACCCGGAAATTACGTTGCCCGACAATTCTGCACAGCCCAGCGCCTTCCACGGACGATCTCGCCCACCAGATGAGCGGGTGAGAGAAGTCAAAGGTCGAATTGACATCTTTCATCGGTTGAAGAAACTGCCTTTCGAAAGCGCGGCACATAATCCATCGCGTGTCTCGACCTTGGGGTCGGTGGCCGGTAAAATTGTTAGTGCAACAGGTTCCACAAAAGATTTTCCCTCTTTATTATCTACCAAACAATCGCCCATGAGTCCGTAACTCCCTTCAAGTACCTCGCTAACAACGAAAACAGTTTCCGCCAACCTTAAAAACTCCTTGAACCCTTGCAACACCCCATCACGCCCCACGATCCGAGATCCCATGCATTTTGGCAATGTGCCTCCATAGGTTGTCCTTGCGCGGGAACACCTTGTCACAGGGTGGGACTGGGCAGCGGAATCCCGTGCTAGGATTCGCCGGCGACACCACAGCTTCGTTCCGGCCGTTCCTGATGCCGCTGATGGCGTTCTTGCGATGCTTCTTGGTAGCCAAGTGCCGACTGAAGTCTCGGGGCGTCTTAGCCGAGACGGAACCACAGTGGTCGCAGGTGTAGACCTTGGTACAGGGAGTCTGGGATCCGGCCGGCTCGGCAGAGGCTGAGCCAAAGACTTCTTGACTTTGTGGGGGGGTTGAGTGATTGGAAATCGCCCCAGGAGCTGGCACTTGTTGGGCGAGCGACTGTCCAACAACGGTCGTCATATTGTTTCCAGCGGAATACCCCGCCTGGACCGGTTCGCCGGCGTTCTCGAGCTCGCCATCATGGTCGCCGGGGTACTAGGACACAATGATGAGAGTTAACAGGGGCATCCTCAACATGATTTGCCGGCATACTTCAGGTCATGGTTCGGATGGGTTGACACATGAATGAGAGGTAGGAGAGGGGCACACGGACAGGAAGGGAGAAACCATATGGCTCTGGACAGAGACAAACCAACGGGTCGGCAGCCTGTTCCAGGCCAAGATTATCCCAATCGATTTGATCACCGTCATTGCCGAAGGAGGCCATACCATCGGCATTGACAGGGAAGTGAAGTGGGCAATACCCTTGAAAGGAAGCGGGAAAGTCCATCGGGTAGGTGGTGAATGCGTGGGAAGGTTTGCCTGGCTGGGTATAGAGAAAAGGTCGAAACTGTGGTGATATCAAACGTCAAGTCAAGGAAGGTGACATGTTCTGTGCTCATATTAATACGCCCTCCATGGGAGGCCAAACCACCGGTCATCATTCTACTGAACTGTGAGGCTTTGATGGACAAGTTCCAAACGTCGTCCGCTAACTGGATGGTCAACCTGGACAACCTGGAGATGATTAATACATTGAAGCTTTTGCAAAGCGAAAGGCTGCCGAAAAAACATATGGTGGTCGCGCCGCAATCAACGGCATCTTCCTCCGCCCTAGAGTCTAAGTCTAGTAGGTAGGTAAGGTAGTCTCGGATTCCCGATTGACGATTCACCCCACCCAGCGCCCCATCTCGACCAACCAATCAACACCCATTATTCATTTTCTGCGGCAGTGGCCCCCGGGCCTCCACTCCTCTGTCCGTCTTCCATTCGACTCCGGTTCCATGTTAGCGGAGACCCACATTTTATGTGGGCAAGATTGGCCGGGACGGGAGCTTCCAGGTTGACAGGTTGTGTCAGAATATAGGGGGTACAGATCTGGATCCATCACCTCGATGGAGTTCCAATTTTGGGTGTTTGGCGCACCTCAATGGTCAGAATCTTAACAGGTTGTAGGTGACGAGGGCGTCGGGCTGTGGCAGAGACTACTCCGCCCCACCTTTACGACGGGATGAGTAAGGTATGAGTAGCGTACCTCATGCACGGCGGGATTAGCTGCACATGAGGAACCGGGCCCAATGGGATTCCCTCATCTTCCTAGTTAGCACCTTTAGTAAATCTCTTATGGCTAAGTTTCAGCGGTGGCTTGTAACAAATTGATTTGATTGGTAGAAGAAGATGAAGGTCAGGAGGAAAATCAGGACTGGACCTCCAGAAGCCCCTACCCGTTCTGCGCGGGGTCGACGCGTTCAAAGACGGGCACGCAGCCACGCTTGGCATGAAGGAACGGGGTGAACTATGCCAAGCGTGGCTGCGTACAGTTCACCCCGCAGTGGTAAAGAAGATTGATGGAATACCGTAAAAACTCGCGAAGTGGTCGGGTTAGTCCATCGCAACGCCATTACGAATTTGATTGGTTGATGTAAACTGTGTCGTTCTATCATTGCAACCACACCTTTTCCCGGAACTTCCAGTTGTCACGATATGATTGAACAGCGGTGGTGCTGTCCTTCTACCAAGTGTTTCACCACAATGATCAAAATCGTCAATCTCACCACACGCATTTCTGCCGCTCAAGTAACACCAAGCAAGGTGCAGTGTCCATAAGATGGGAACCGAAAACTAGTCTACCGCTTTTTCTCACTCAAACCGGATTTATCCCCCCCTGCCCCGCTAAACTTATCATAGTATAGCCGGACCGGCAAGCCCACACAGAATCTCGCCCAGCCTCTCCACCACCTTCTCCTTACCAGTAAAACCCCCTTGTTCAGCCACGCAGTTTACCCTGGCTGCAGGCGCTCCACCAGATGTGCTAAACTGCGCGCGTGTGTTAGATAAATCCGGTATGAGTGAGGATGCGGTATACTGCTGGAGGCCATACTGGATGTCTGACCTCTAGTATGAAATTGTCAGTTTTTGAACCAAAAAATTGGAAATCAATCGATTAGGTTTTATTGGTTCAAACTGTGCTTGGCAATCGCTTGGCAATAGTAGTCCGAACTCTCAAAATCGGTACACTAATGAGCAGAACAGTTTGAAAAGTTGCCAAGGAAGCTAATTAAGGCGCTATCGCTTTGAATGGCACATTAGCGCCCGTGCCCCTCTCGAAAGAAGGAAAGCGTTTTGGTAAAAAATGAGGCACAGCCCTGCTAGTGCAGAATATCCTTGAACAGCTTTCATACTGCTCATGAGTCATGAAGCAGTTTGAGCCGATCAGGGCCTTAGCCGGGAAACTGTATCATTTTTGCCAAGACAATCCGTGTGATCAACCGATTGGTCACATTTTATCCACCTGTACTGTCATGGCATGATGGCATGGCTGGACTGGATACTGGAAGACTGGGCATTGGGCAATGGGATGCCAGGCACAGGGCACTGGTACCATGACACATTAGACTTGGAATGAGGCTCTTGTTCTTATCGATAGAGCTTCCGGATTGGGAAGGCGGTAACGACGGGCAGATCTGACTTATATACTCAGATTCGCATGCCTTCGTTCGTCAACCTTCCCTTCCCCTCTTTACACTTAATATTACTTTGATTTGTGGCTTCTAGTTTTGCAGTCTTATCTCTCGTAGGATCACGCTTTCACATGTACATCTTGGCTAGAGGTACGCAGATACCTGAGACTGGGCGGTTTTTGCGTGTTCTTGTTGGAGGTGAGCCGCCATCACGTGCCGCGCTAGCCATGGCGCTAGCCATGGCTCCACCGCACAGGGCTCCCTCTCCCTCGGTTTTAGACCTCCAGACTCTACGAGTCTCCCTCTCTCTTTCTAGAGACCTCAATACATCACCATCATCGTTGATTCCTTTCGTTGTGTTGTTTAGCCTGCTTCACAGTTCTTGGCGAATCATTAGGTGGTCACCAAGTACTAAAAGTAGAGAAATGTCGGCAAAAATGATACAGTTTCCCGGCTTAAGGGATTGTCAGCGAGTAAATCCAGTGGGCTGAGTGAGATAGTGCACTAACTGATCTTTGTGAGTTTTGCGGCCAAAACGACCAAGCGGGGATAAAGTTCCATCGTTGCATCGCATTGGGAAGGTGGGGTTGGCATCTGTTATGGTTACCGATGGGGTTTTTGGTGAGAGAGAGAGGGACAATTGCACCCAATCAGCAGCCGAAAAGACGTGATTCGACCTTTGAATAAACGCACATGTTAGAAAAAAGCTTTAATTTCCCTTCTTTTTCACTTCCTTTTTGGTTGGATGAAAGATGGGAGCAGTGGTGAGACCGAAGATTTGAAATAATCGGACGCTTCATCCTCGGGCGAGCGAGGCTTTGGGTCGGTCGGACTTGGGTGAAACCCAGATGGGTGGATTTCTAGGAGGATTCCTGCGGCATTAGCAAATTGTCACATTTCATATAGCGAGGTAAGAGGCGAGAGGCCATGATAAGTGAGGGTGTGACGGAGGAGGTTAACGGTGGTAGGCAGGAAGGGAAGGGGGATGTAGCGTGGGTCGTATGAAGATGTGAGTATATGCATGGATTTGGGGGACGTGGGATGCGTGTGGTGGTCACTTGATCACCCCTTGGTGGAAGATGCCTTGTCCTATACTCGCGGATCGTTGGTATGAGTCGGTCTATATGAGACCTGTTAGCCGACTTCGCGACCCGCTGTCTGGACAACGGACAATCATTCTATTTTGACGGACTTGGAAGTTGGGCGGAAATCGGAATGGAGAAGGAGGAAAGTCAACAAAGGATGGATTGACGATCTGGCAGTCCACGTGACGGCTCTAGAAAGCCGACAAAAGATGATGCACGTGCCGAAGGCCATTCCCCGTTGCCATTGACAAATCAGCGTTGTAAGCTGCCATTGTTACGTTGACGTTCAGCTGGGTAGGACTCCGGGCTGAAGATGAGTTGGCAAAATGTTATGCCCAGTTGCCCGGCTGTTTGGGTGGGCCCGGACTGGAGCAGGTACCCGGTGCGGCTGCTTCGGTAATGCTTTTTGAACGAAGATGGTGATCCGGTAACGAAACGTCGAAACAGTTATTACAACCAATTGAAACAATGGGCGTGTTTGGTTCAACCAACAAAACAAAAGTTTGTATGGGGAAATTATCCCTGTCAGCCAACACATTGCAAATCGTAAGATAGATCCGGCGTCGGACCTCCTTTACCCCCTGTAACCCCCCTGTAAGCTTCCTGCACCAGACTCTTGGCCGTACCTCCCCTGTATGCGCCGTGCATGTGCTTGCATGAGGTCGTATTAGCTTCCTAATCCGGTATGGTGATGGTTCATTCTGTTGGTTTCTATCTTAACGGGTTGGACCATGAAGATAGAGCGTTTTGTTGGTTGACAGGGGTAGAGGATGGTACAAAGCGCTATCTACAGGTTGCAGATGGCACTTTGTACCCTCCTCTACCCCTGTTGAAAACAGATTGAAAATGTGTTGGTTGAACCAAACACGCCCAATGTTTGATGGCTTTCACTGAAATGTCTAGACCTTGGCGTTCATCGTTATTTCGTATGATGCCTTTTAGCAGGTGCAGTGAGGCTCTCACGGCATCTTTATGGTCTGTGGTGAACTTCAATGGCATACTCATGAAGAATCACTTATTCGCAGAGCCTGAACGGACTTGCCGACGTGCCTGGATAGCAAGAAATGCCTGGATTATTCCACTTGTCTATTGTTGTTTGAGTCGATCATTGTGCTGGGCGATACCGTGAAGACGTCAACGACGGTCGTTGGAAGTGGAGGCCGCTACCGGGCCTGAGGCACTCCGTAAGGTACCTGAGCCACCCGCTATTAGACCCGCTATGGCCGATAGGTGAAGAGGCGCATTTAGGACTCGGGACAAGGTGTAACCAACGGTGTGTTTGGTACCATGGCTCAGCCTCAGTCGGGGTTGAATCCTACCCTGGCTCAGTGTGGGTTTGCGGTAGTTTTTAGACCGGTATGAGTATGTATTGGTACGTACCCCTGCACAGTAGCCCCTGAGTCTTTACGTTTTCGGGAACAACGCATAGCACGATAAAACCGTTCAGTACCTTATATATGTCGATTTAGTATGTTAAAGGTCTTGGGGATACTATGGATGTCAGTATCAAGTTTGATTTTGAACCTCATGGGCTTGACTTTGACGTGGGTGCAATAGATGTATACGGACGTCACGGCATTGATTACATAAGGAAGTGTACTGGGTGGACTGGTTGGGCACCTAAGGATCAACCCTCACGTAGCTACCCAACGGTTCTGTTCAAGCAAGTTAGACTTGACAACTTCAACAATCGTCCATCAATCGATGCAATCCAATGCTTCGCATTCCTCGGACGCCCGTTTATGAAATCGCCATTCCACTGTTTCACGTCTGAATGCACGAGTCACCACATGCCGACCCAATGCGGTTCGGACGTTGAAATAAAGTGTTCGTCCGACCATAACCCGAGTTCCAAGCGATGTGATACTAGGTGTTGTGTTGTTTCCCTGAGATCTCTCACATATAGCATCACCTCATCTGAAATACTGCGCCAGGCTGGAGACGTGGCGGAAAAGTAGGTAAGGTCCCGGAAAGTTGACGACTTGTGGAAACTGACCATAGACACATGGTCGACGGAATTGAAACACTCTAGGGCTGAGATAGCCTCATCTGAGGCTGAATGGCCTGTAAGTTTTGCATGCTTCTCCACCGTTTGTGTTCTTTGACGACATCGGTCCGGCAGACGGACGGCCTCCCGTGTCATTGGCGATGCGATACCATCCACTGGTCTGTTGGGCACGGCGCTTAGAGGTACAGGCACAGGGGGCAAGCTACGTGTAAAGTCACAGAGGACCCACACAATCGACTTGGCTCTGACGGTCAACCCCGCGACCGCCGAGAGCCCCCAAAACCCCGGGCCCTCATGCATGTTAGCCCGCAACTATTCTCCTCACGTCAGAACAGCGCTTTAGGAAGGTACCTGCTAACAGACACTGGCAACTGCCCGCTTTTGGTTAGTTGACTGGCAGGGTCGACCCCAAACTCTGGGAGAACTTTCCCATGCGCCTCGTGTTTCCATTCTCTTCCTCAATTCATCCTTTTACGCCTTTTCACAGTCTTCCAGCCTTGCAATCCGAACTCTCCGGATCAAAGTCGGCCGGCAACAGCGCTCCAACTACTTGTCTACCTCCAAGGTAGCGCGCAATGAAGAAAGACTCCAGATGATGTCGGCCGAGTTAGCCTCGTCGCCAGCGAATCAAATTATCACCGCCTGTTCCAGATTCCAGCTTCGATTCGTGGCCCGAGGCTTTTCGAGCATCGATGTAGACGTCTAGACGACCGTCTGTATTAATACCCAAGATGGCGTCGCTAGCCAACTCCAGCTTTCTGCCCAGCTACCCAGGGCCATGACATCGACTCGACTTCATAAGACACCTTCTGCCACTTCCCATATCTCAACACCAGGCGCTGACCTAGACTCTCGATACCCCACCTACGCTCACTCGAGAACGCTTCGCTCGCCAAGTACCAGAAGCATCGGTCTCTGGGGACTCCGATACTCAAGTCTAACGACGAGTCTTTCTCTAGAATACGTCAATGGAGCCCAACTGGTCGTCGATGGGCTATTTCCCCATTAACGACCATGATATTTCCGGGTCCATGTCCAATGCTCAAGCGGACAGCCCCGATGTTTACGGCATGGAGCAGGTAATAGTCCCCTACACGCAACATGAGCCCGGACAAGCGCTATATTCTACCAACCATGTACGTCCCAAAATCACCGATCAATCACCTCACCGGACCCCTTCGGCTCCCGTCTACCTAATTTCAGCAAGACACCGAATCCACAGCCGCTAACATGGCTCCAGTACGCCGGGCAGGAACTCGGAATGTCTTCCATAGGGGTGTATCCGGATATCTTTCCAGACCCGGGACCATCGGTACCCGGAGGGTCGGATTACGGGCGGTTCCCTAATAGCTCGTTCCCGGGAGGCAACTACATGGAGGGCTTGGAAAGCGTGCGGAATACCGGCATCATGTATGGCAAATATCAAGAACCAGGGTTCAATGCCATGAATCTCGATAACAACAACAACAGCACCCAACACTCCACAATATTGCCGCCCAGCTCGTTCAACAACAGCAATGCCCATGCCGTCCATGGATTGCATTTTTCCATACCCGTCGATACCCCGGTTTACGGCCGTGCCGATGTCCATGCGCAAGCCCCCGACTTTGGCCTCAGCCTCAACCTTGACATCGGCCGGGCTCTGACAATACCAACAAGCACGATGCAGAGCAACATACCTCTGTTGACCCCGGCCGTGTCTCCTTCAACACCCACGGCACCCATCATCACAATAACTACCCCCACGACGGTAGCCGATGATGATCACAACTACGGCCACCACTACCACGCCGAGTCCTACTCCAATCACGCCACCCCTGCTTCAGACCTTTCCGAGCAAGAGACTTGTGCCAACGCAAGTAAAAGCGGGAACAGGAAAGGTAACGGAGAACGGGTTTATAGAGTCTCGTACGACCACCATGCCTCCCGCCGGTACACCTGCCACCCCTGCCGCTTTTCTACCGACGTCAAGCGGGACTTTGACCGTCATAGGAAAACCGAGAAGCATAGAAAACGGCGGTTACGACAGGGACAGCAAGGGGAGGAGCAACAACAGGAGGAAACACGGCGGATGCGATGATAGATGCGAGTCACGTCGCATAACAGGTACCCTACGTTCAATGGAGGATAAGGAGTCTGGATCCTAGTACAGATTACAGGTGTTGCGGTACGCACCACTGATATTGGACATCTAAACTTGCAAGTAATCAGGATTCTTTGATGATCACCTACACTCGGAGATATGTTTCGTTCGTATGGCTGTTCACTCTCCAATCTCTTTTTTTTTTTTTTTTTTGTTCTTTTGTTGTTGTTGTTTTTTTTGTTTTTTTTCCCCTTCTTGCTTTTGGTTCCTCCAGAGCTGCAGAGCAGCGGTTTTGTCTTTCAGGTCTTTCAGCGGCTGCGAATAATGTCTAATACTCTCAGTCGCAGTTTTGCCCCTAGCCAGGATATCAATAGGATAGTATAGCGATAATTAACCTGCGTCTCGTCTCCTATTGATTTGCCTTTGCTTCGAAGCTTAAAGAAAACATGCAATTGTCTAGCTACCCAGCTACAACTGGCTCGGTCAAAGACGGACATTGCGGTTTGGAGCTAACAAAGAAACGCTACCTTACGTTTCGCACGTTACAGCGAGCTTGCATGCTAGACTATAGGTAAGGTAGCGTTGGCGCTCGCAGACTGCCGTGACTCTTAACAAATTAGGAAAGCTAGGGGACCAATTCCGAGTTTTCATTGGTCAATCGTACCTAGGTACCCATGCTGTGACCAGGACCTGCAAGGGACACAAGAAGCCTTGTCCCTAAAGCAATCCGGATGCTGCCGACCTGAGCGGGTTCAGGTACAGACTGGAGTGTATTGTGGCCGGTGCTCCATTTAGTGTATTTCAGCGCACAGTACAGCAGGGACGCTAGGCGATATAGTAATTACACGTACTAGCTGCGAAGGCGTAGGTATTTTACTAGTACACATCGGATAACATTCACTTCGAGTAACATTGTGTAGGTAGGTAAAGAGGGTAACTCTTTACACAATACTTGGTAGTACATTTCCCGTCGAACGGCTATGAAATAATGGTACCTACCTTATGAATGAGCTCAGAGACAACCCATCAACCTTCCTTCCTTCTTTCGCACATCGCTTTGAGTCTACTATTCGCTGGTTGCTTTCGCTGGTTGCTTTCTTGTTCCGTCCCTTTGCGTCCATAATACTTCTTGTCTAATGTCTGGGTACGTAGGTAGCCTTTTTCTTATCCTGCCCCTGTGAATACATGGCTTTATTGAACCTATCAATTCCCCACTGACAGTTTCTCCGCATCATGTCCTGTGGGCAAACCCTTCGTTCCAGCTCATCATCCCTCTCACCCATTCAGACCCTCTAGCTTCGCTTCAAATCCTCTTCATGCTTGTGCAAAGTCCTGATATGTTGGTTGAGAGTCCTCCTGTAGGCATAACCCTCCTCTCTCGACTTTTTGGTCCCTTTCATACAGTTTGGGTAGGGGCAAAAGAAGCGCTCTGGAGTTGATTCCGGAGGACGGCCCGTCAATAGAGTGACATTTGCAATGTGTTTGTCCGTCTCACAGTGCTCCCGGTAGTCGGAAGTTTGTGGAAAAGTCTTGCCGCCGCAGGGGATGCACGTACGGCTTTCCACGTCGTCGTGGATGATGACCTCGATGGGGGAGATAATGTTGTTGATGGGTTGGCTAGCTGTGACTGTGGCCGCAGAGGCACCTATAGAGCCAGAGGGTGCGGCGGAGATGGAACGAGTTTTGTGGACGTGGTCTTCTCTGCTGTTGGCAACGGACGTGGATGCATCAAGCCGTCTTATCTGGGGCTTATGAGCCGTGTTGACGTGGTTCCGCAGATATGTGTCTCGAGTGAAGTATCCCCCGTTCTTCTCTGCGAAACAGCACGTCGGGTAGGGGCAAAACACGCGCCCCTCCCTTAGGGCGACATTTTTAAGGTGTTGGTCAAGCTTACAGTGCCTCCGGTAGCTGGAATTTGTCGCAAAGGTCAGGCCGCCGCAGGGGATGCACGTACGACTTTCCGCGTCGTCGTGGATGATGACCTCGATGGGGGAGATAATGTTGTTGATGGGTTGGCTAGCTGTGGCCGTGGGGGAAGAGGCCGAGGCCGAGGCAGAGGGGGGAGCTTCGTGGAAGTGATTACTGGTGTTGGCAGCGGGCGTGGATATAGAGTCGTAGGATGTGTGGCTGGTCGTTGACGGTTGGTTGGGCGGCATGTACCCGGTATTATCATGCGGTCTGGGGGATATAGGAGAAGGCACTATCGGGGCAGCGGACGTGACCGTAGGGTCGAGAGGAAAGTCACTGGTGGTGAACGGTTGGTTGAGTGGCATGTACCCGGTATCATAATCCGTCCTGGGGAGCATGGGAGAAGGCACTATCGGGGCAGCGGACGTAAACGTAGGGTCGAAAGGAAAGTAGTCAGTGACTGACTGTTGGTAGGGCTGCATGTATCCGGTATTATAATCCGTGTACGAGTGTATGTGAGAGGGCATTATCAGGGTAGTGGACGTCGACGTGAGATCGAGGGGAGGGTGGTTAGCAATTAACGGTTGGTTAGGCAGCATGTACCCAGTGTTAGAATCCGTGTTGAAAGGCATCGGGAAATGCGTTACGGGCTCCGGGACTGTGGTCTGGCTTTGGGGACCGTCCTGGATGAAAAGAGGCAAAAATTAGCCGATTAAATTGACAATGGATATACCTGTATTATATCGAAAAGGGAGCTGAGGGAGAAAGTATGAAGGTGGGTGAGTAGGTGTGGAATTGATGAAGCACATACAGCGCCTCGGGTGATCGGAATTGTCTGTCCAAATGGTCTAACATGTTGGTTCTCGTCGGTAGCAGTCCAAAACTAAAAGACCGGGTCACCGGTGATGTCGGAGGATGATCCCGTGCCGCTAGCATCCACGTCCCGGTCGGAACTATGGAAGTCTTGACCATCTGATATATCGGATAGATCCATTGAGTTCGGAAATAAAGAAGGCAATGAATACTCGGGAATCGATGAGTCGAGAAAAATGTCCGTATGTGATGTTGAGCAACATGAGATTGCGCTGTTGCATTCGTTCGCATTTGGGGTCCCCTTATGTACAAACAATCGCCACTGTCTGAAGTCTCCCGGGCCTTTCTTGCCTTGAGCGGGAGTGTGCGGTTTGTAACTTCCGATGTTGCCGCGGCACCTTCTTCACTTCCAATGCCCTGATGTTCCCAAAACCCCCGCCAGGTTGCTGTGGTGTAGGACATTTCATCGGAGCCTGGGTCGGTTCCGGGACGTTGCCCGGAATCTCTCAAAGTTGCAAGTTCCCACCTCCCCAGTTTTCCTTCCCCAAAGAATCCCATTTTCACGTCCTAAGAGGAAAGGACCAGCCATGTTCTTCAAAACAACCAAGAGGCAAAGTGGTTCTTGAAGTAACTCGTCATTGGTTTCATCCGTGGCATCCACGTTGCGCACCAAAAATCCTGGAAATGGCTGGATGGGGGCCGTTTATACCGTGATGATCGCCGTCCGCTACCAGCTTCTCGGTTCACTTGTTCCCGATTCGCCTCTTCACTTGATTATCCAGTCTCAGTCTGTTCGTCGTCGGTTCATTTTCGACCTTGCCGTGAAATCCCACTCCAGCACCGCGATAGACCCCTCTTTGACCTCTTCCAGCGAGAACACAACCGATGATAGCTAACCCCTTATCCACTAAGCCTGAACTCGAATGCCACATCGCGAGCCGATCATTTGGGCATTCGTGCCGGTGCTTGACGCGCGAGTCTCGTCGATGTCACCTGGGTTCAGGGCATCGGAGGCTTCAATGTCAATGCAAGCGTGACATCGATATAGAGAAAGTCCGCAACGGCAGGGTGTCCGGCTCAATGTATTCCCAAGTTCTCTCCATCTCTTGTTTGCCGAATTGAGTTCGCGGTTCAAAACAAACTCCCGAAGCGGGAAACCCTGAGTCAGACAACCAATGTTTAGAAAACAGTAATTGCTTTCCAGACATTGATTGTCTCCCAGGCCCCTAAAAGGCAAAAGTATAGGGTATTACCTTCTATACCTCTACTTTAGTAGGCCTTTTACCTCTAAGGGCTACCCGGGAAGTAGGCGGCGTAGTAAGGGTACTACCCTGAGTTGAAGGCGAGTACTAGAGACTGAGCCGGAATTTCTAGGTTAGAATAACTTCAAAAATTTTGTCACAAACAGGAATCGAATAGAGGATGTCACAATGAAGAACTACTTCAATAACCACTTGGCCACTAGGCCATTTAGTTGTTTCTGGAAGAAAGAGTTGGTTCTTTCCGTTAATAAAGGGGATGTTGGAGGTTGGGGAAGGAGGGACTTCGAAACTTTAAAAATTTCGGAATTCGGATCCGACCTAACTCCAAATCCAAGGCCACTATAGTACAGCGCTTACCCCCCTATAAGAAAGATGCGTTGGTTTTCAGACATTGGTTGTGGTTATTATCCAACAGCCACAATTAATGTCTGGAAACAGATTTTCCCACTACGGTCATTTTCAATGTTTCCACCTCTTCTTCTCTTGCTCGTCGGTCATCCTAGTTGTGATGTCGAGAAATCCTATGGCGTCGTGATTGCGTCCCGTCAAGGCATCGCGTCGTGGTTCGGTCGTTGGTATCGCGAGATCGCGACAGAAGAATGAACGGCGGGTAAGTCCTGTTGATAAATGGAGAATGGGATGGGAGTCATGGGCAAGCAATGGATGAAGGTCGACAGAGGGTCGTTGCCGCCATTCTTCTTTTGCGAGGGAAACTGGGAAGAAATAAGGAAAGGTGTGCGGGATTCCAGGTGCACATATCAGGCTACACAGCGGTTTCATGTAACGTGTGATCCGTTGTATAGGTTTACATAAGGCGATGCGTACCTGTAAGTTGGTGCAGATGGTTGAATCATAACTGACCTTAACTGATTTAGACTGTTTTGTGTTAAGTTAAGGGGTGATAGGCATAGTACGGAGGCTTATATATTCAACTGTATTCTACCCCACTTTCCACCTGGCAGGTATTTTATTGTTACACCCCAAATCTATTTGTACCTTGTAACCTCGCAACCTTATGTTCACATCTTCGGTTTCGCGCTCTCGCTTAACCCTAACCCTGAAAATAAAAAGGGTACTCAAATGATCATTATTTTTTAGCAGTTATGATGAACCTAGCTAGAAGTCCATGCGGCTTCTATTTAAAGAGAAATCTTAGTTTAAAAAAATTGGCTAAATAGATCTTTAGAAAAAGAATTTTTTAAAATAAAATAAAATAGAAAATAAAAATAAAAATAAAAATAAAATAAAATAGAAATAAAAATAAAAATAAATATAAATATAAAACTATAAATAATATTAAATATAAATGTAAGAGTATATATATATATATAAAAAGTAAAAACAAAAATAAAAATAAAAGTAAAAATAAAAGAAAAAGAAGAAGAAAATGAAAAGGAAAATGAAAAATGAAAAGAAAACGAAAAAGAAAAAATATAAATAGAAATAAAATAAAACTTAAAAATAAAGAAAAATTAAAATAAATAAATATAAAAATAAAATAAATAAATAAAGAAAGAAATAAAATAAAATAAAATAAAATAAAATAAAATAAAATAAAATAAAATAAAATAAAATAAAATAAAATAAAATAAAATAAAATAAAATAAAATA